>CAUYLG010041894.1:0-42935 GCA_963573385.1 Cacajao melanocephalus
CAATTTCTCTCTTTAAAAAAAAAAAAAAATTTAAAATTTTATAGTCACAACAAAACCACAAAAATTATAAATCACACCCACACCAAAAAAAAAAAAAAAAAAAAAAAAAAAAAAAAAAAAAAGCAAAGCTGGAGGCATCTGCTACCTGACTTTAAACTATACTACAAAGTAACAGTAACCAAAACAGTATGGTGCTGGTACCAAAAAAGATATATAGACCAATGAAACAGAACAGAAGCCTCACAAATAATGCCACACATCTACAATTATCTGATCTTTGACAATGCTGACAAAAACAAGCAATGTGAAAAGGATTCCCTATTTAATAAATGGTGTTGAGAAAACTGGCTAGCTATATGCAAAAAAACTGAAACTGGATCCCTTCCTTACACCTTATACTCAAGATGAATTAAAGACTTAAAAGGAAGGCCTAAAACCGTAAAAACCCTAGAAGAAAACCTAGGCAATACCATTCGGACACAGGCATGGGCAAAGACTTCATGACTAAACGCCAAGAGCAATGACAACAAAAGCCAAAATTTATAAATGGGATCTAATTCAACTAAAGAACTTCTGCACAGCAAAAGAAACTATAATCAGATTGAACAGGTAACATACAGAATGGGAGAAAAATTTTTGAAATCTATCCATCTGACAAAGGGCTAATATCAAGAATCTACAAAGAACTTAAACAAATTTATAAGAAAAAAACATCAAAAATTGGGCAAAGGATATGAACAGACACTTCTCAAAAGAAGACATTTATGCAGCCAACAAACATATGAAAAAAAAACCTTATCATCACTGGTCATTAGAGAAATGAAAATCAAAACCACATTGAGATAGCTTATTATGCCAGTTAGAATGGCAATCATGCTGGAAAGTACGTGTAGAAATAGGAATGCTTTTACACTATTGGTGGGAGTGTAAATTAGTTCAACCATTGGGGAAGACAGTGTGGTGATTCCTCAAGGATCTAGAACTAGAAATATAATTTGAACCAGTAATCCCATTATTGGGTATATACCCAAAGGATTATAAATCATTTTACTATAAAGAAACATGCACATATATGTTTATTGCAGCACTGTTTACATTAGCAAAACTTGGAACCAACCCAAATGCCGATCAATGACAGACTGGATAAAGAAAATGTGGCACATATACACAATGGAATACAATGCAACCACAAAAAAGGATGAAGTCATGTCTTTTGCATGGACATGGATGAAGCTGGAAACCATCATTCTCAGCAATCTAACACAGGAACAGAAAGCCAAACACTGCATGTTCTCACTCATAAGTGGGAGTTGAACAATGAGAACACATGGATACAGGGAGGGGAACATCACACACCAGGGCCTGTAAAGGTTGGGAGGCTAGGGGAGGGGTCGCATTAGGAGAAATACCTAATGTAGATGACAGGTTGATGAGTGCAGCAAACCACCATGGCACATGTATACCTATGTAACAATCCTGCACATTCTTCACATGTATCCCAGAACTTAAATTAGAATAGAAAAAAAAAAAGAAAAGGGAAAGTGGAGTAACTCAGCAGAAAATCTAGACAATCTTAACCAAATGGTCAAGGTTAACATCTCCAGTAATAAGTCATGTAAATATCATGTACCCCCTAGTATGACACGATGAGGATACCTCATCATGTGGTATTCTCCCCCAAAATCCATAACTTCAGTCTAATTACAAGAAAACATCAGACAATCTTAAATTGAGTTACATTCTACAAAACAACAGAGCACCAACATTCAAAAATGTCAAGGTCATAAAAGATGGCAAAACTGTCACAGAACAGAGGCAACTAAGGAGACACGAAGACTAAATACACTGTATTCCGTATTGAATTCCAAAAGAGTAAAAGAGGCATTAATGAAAAAATTGAGAAAACTCAAATAAAATATGTAGGTTAGTTAGTTGTAGCATATCAATGTTCATTGTTAAGTTTTGACAAATGTATCATAGGAAAGCTAGGTGAAGGATATATATAGAAACTTTCTGTACTATCTTTTGCAAGTTTTCTAAATAAAGACAATCCACAGGCTGGGAAAAATATTTACAACATGCATAATAAATAAATAGTATATAGAATATATCAAAAATTCCAAATCAATGAGAAAAAACAAAAATAACTATAAAAAGGCAAATGAATGAAAAGAGCTTTCAAAGAAAAGAAAATGTGAATGATCAATCAACCTTTGAAATGATCCATAATCTTTTAGAAACGAAATACAAATTAAATCTATTCATTACCACTTGACACCCCTTAGACTGGAAAATTACTAAGTCTGAAGTCTGATAATTCCAAATAATGGCAGATACAGGGAAACAGAAACTACATTCCTGATGGCTGAGGTGAGGAATGGGGGAGTTGAACTCAAATTGTAACATCTACACTAGAGAGCCAACCCTGGTAAAGTTGAAAATGTGTATACACTATGACCCAATTATGCTTCTAGATTTCTGCCCTAGAAAAACTCTCACATATGTGCATAAGTAGAAAGAAACACATACAAGACACTCATTGCAGCACTATTCATGATAGAAGAGAAACAAAGAAGGACAGAGAGATTTGTATTTTTCATTGTCACAACTGAGGACTTGCTACTGGCATATAGTGGGTAGAGGCCAGGGATACTGCTAAACATCTTACAATGGACAAGATAGCCCTCCAGAGGAAAACATTATCTGGCTCAAAAATATCAATAATGCCAAAATTAAGAAATCTGCTGTTATCACAAGAGTATATGTATTATTGTTTTCTAACCAGAGAAAATATTTCCACTGTATTCTAAAACCTCTTCCTGAT
Organism: Cacajao melanocephalus; assembly: GCA_963573385.1. Classification (NCBI taxonomy): domain Eukaryota; kingdom Metazoa; phylum Chordata; class Mammalia; order Primates; family Pitheciidae; genus Cacajao; species Cacajao melanocephalus. The sequence continues at coordinate 2,825 of CAUYLG010041894.1, forward strand.
ACTTTTATATTCAAGGAGTCTTAGTTAGACCCCATAATTGGTACTTTCACTCTATTTGTCCTAGTGTCTGCTTTTGTGCTTCAATTTATTCACAATTTTGCACTGGCACTTCTATAGACCTCCTTTCTCTCTAGGAAATTTCATTCCACTTCCCAACTCACATTTTTCTTAGGTTTGTCTCTCTGTTATGTCTGAGTATGTGATCTGGCTTTGGAAGCTTTAAGTGAACTATAATTCAAATGTGATTAATTTAATATCTAATCTCTGTGGCCCTTGAGTTACAAAAAAAAGGGCTGCTTAATTATAAAGTACACTCCATGTTCCTAAAATTGCAAAAATGCTGTATTTATTCAGAGTCAATTTTTGATAGACTAACTGACGATACTAATAGTAGGCTAAGGATTTGTGTGTGTGTGTACATTCAGAATTTTTATTTTAAAACAAAGAATCAGAGTAACATTAACAATAGAAAATCCATATGGAAATATTCACAATCTGCTCAGTGAGAAACGGGAAAACAACTTCCCTGCCTTACTACCAGCCTACTGTTTGAGGAGCCAGAAGTTAACATGCAGTTGGAAGTGCACCTTTTCCAGCTAAACCTCACTCCATAGCTATGTACATTTTTATTCAAAGGCTCCACAACCAGAGGGAACAATGAGAACTGAGAACCAAAATGCTATTATTGGCAAGGGTTTGACCAAAGGGTCTGAGATGTATAAGCACCAAGAAGGGAACGGGAGATCGAGCAACATGTGAAAAAGGGGCTGTAGGAACAAACACAGAGAAAATAAGTCAAATAACAAAACACAGAGAAAACAGTACAAAATAACCTACTTCCACTCAGAGCAAAGTGACAGTGCACATACATTCATCCTCTCAAGTGTGGGCTACACTGCATAGTGACTCATACTATCTCAAACGTGGTCTACTGGAAAGATTCAAGTCCCCTAAGGGCACTCAGCATAGGACCACAGTGACATGGTAACAGACATACACAAGCATGCTGTGACCCAAAAGCAACAACACACTTTAGATAATAATCGTTCCAAAAAAAGGCCTCTCCCAGAACTGAGGTTACAAATTCCAAGTTAGCTATAAACATTATTTGGGCAATTCCTTTAAAGATATGAGTTAAAATAAAACAAAAATCAACACCTAGAATATCCTAAAGAACAAAGTGGAGAAATAAGGAATCTCTACCAAGAACTAATTTCTTTCTTTGAGATGAAATTTCACTCTTGTTGCCCAGGCTGTAGCCCAATGGTGCGACCTCAGCTCACTACAACCTCTGCCTCCTGGATTCAAGCAATTCTCCTGCCTCAGCCTCCTGAGTAGCTGGGATTACAGGCATGCTTCACAATGCCCAGGTAATTTTGTATCTTTAGTAGAAATGGGGTTTCTCCATGTTGGTCAGGCTGGTCTCGAACTCTCGACCTCAGATGACCCACCCGCCTCAGCCTCCCAAAGTGCTGGGATTATAGGCGTGAGCCACTGCGCCTGGCCAAGAACCAATTATTTTAGGTTTCTCATTTGGATGGCTCTCCCACTAGATAGGTGGTGAGATTACTTCAAATGTAATGAGTCCACTACAAGGAAGAGTTGTTTTGTCCAGTGAGGGGGAACAAGCTTTCTAGAAATAACTTTCCCTTCCCTGGACACCATCCAAAATTAGAACCCATCAACTGCCGTTAACTACAATGCCCAAATTAGTTAATAATCCTATATTTCAAGTACTACTACATGTAAACCGTTATCTTAAAAGTTCCAAAGGAAATCAGTAGCTTTATTACATAGTCATATGATTTTTATGAGAAATTAAACTTAAGAATTTCCATCTGAAAGACAGAAATTGTTAAGAGGTAACGTGCAGACCTCAGGTACCACATCACTTACCCTCTAATAATGAACTGCATTTCTCCCTAACTTCTTATTGCACCTTAATCTCTCCAGCATCAAATCTTCTACTCTATAACCTCTTGTTAAACACCTCTCTCTAACCACAATTTCCTTCTGTTTTTATTATTTGGCAGAATTATACTTAAATAAATATTTCCACCATAGCAAATGTATGCCTATGTAACAAACCTGCACATTCTGCACACGTATCCCGAAACTCAAAGTAAAAAAAAAAAGAAAAAAACTATGTAATTAAACCAGAGGATAAAATAAATAAAACTCAACTTAATTTCCATGTAGAGCTGTATTAAAGTGAGGCAGGTGCCCTTACATAAAGCCCCTCAGCCTTCCACACTCACATGTGTATCTGCTTGGCTAAGGATATTTTTTAAAGGGAACATACACTATATTTTAGTTGTAAGCCCTAGACCCTGATCCCAACTGTTAGCCCCCATACGCAAAATAAATTATCACATTCTTAACAAATGTGAATGTAAACATATAAGAGAGTAAATGGCAAGTGGGAAATTGAGTGTGTGAGTAAATACACAGACTAGTGTAGTCAGGAAGTCTACTAAAAATTGACTCTGAATAAATATAATATTTTTGCAATTTTAGAAACACGGAGAGTACTTTATAATTAAGCAGCCCAATTCTTATCTGCAAATACACAGACAGGAAGCATGGAAAGACAGGGAGATGTCACAGATTTACAAAGACAATCTTGGCTCAGCTCCCTAGTGCCTAGCGCTTTCCTCTAAAGTTTCCTCAGACTCATAGCATTTGGATAGGGGGCATCCTGAAGGGCATCAGTGTCACTGGTATGCAACATACTTTATACAACCTATTCTTATCTTTAACTACTCATGCAGTAGAATCTGTGCTTCATCCAAACTTGTCTACTCAAGAGGTTACACATTATGACTATTAATATTAGCAAATTTCTACTAAGTGTCAGGCCATGTACTAGGCACCATGAATATGGTGCTAAAATAACTGAAAGAGTATAACTGGATTGTTTGTAACACAAAGGATAATACTTGAGAGGATGAATACCCAATGTTTCATGATGTTATTATTACATATTGCATGTCTGTACCAAAATATCTCATGTACTCCATAAATATATACACCTACTATGTACCCACAATAATTTTAAAAAATGTTTTTAAAAGGCAGACATATTTCCTGTCTTCATGGACCTTATAGTCTAGCAGGCTGACTTTGGACCATCCCTTGTCCCCACAAAAATTGCTTCTCTCCTTTCTGCCCTTGATAAAATTTAATCTTCAAAATGTAGCTCAAGCCTTTCCATCTCGTTGATGTCTTTTCCAACCATCTTGTCCATTATAATTGGTCTTAAATCTAGATTCCTGGAGCACGAGGTGTCTTCCCTTCATGTTGGGCATTCTTCACTGCCTTGTACACCTGTTTCTTTATGAGCCTCACCCACCCAATTGGACCATTAATATAATTTACAGCACAGATCAAGCCATACTCATCCCTTACTCTAGTGCTCTGCACAGTGCCTGGAGTGTAGTAAATGTAACAGATGGTATTGTTGCTGCTGCTCCTAGTTAAGACAGTATAACATGTAGTGTGTGCTCTTAGTTACAATATAATGTGTAGTGTGTGTGCACGCACACATGTGTAGTGAAAGGCAGAAATCCATGACCTCTCATGCATTTGCACCTTTACATGTATTGCCCCCTTGCCCTTTTGTCTGCTTAATACATAGGACTCAAGTGAAATGTTACCTCCTTTCCAAACTAAACTGTTAGCTCCTTGACAGCAGGGACCATAGTTTATTTATGGTAGAACTCTTGGAGTATAAAAGTTGCTAAATGAAATGAAACCACCAGGCCAAGCACGGTGACTCATGCCTGTAATCCCAGCACTTTGAGAGGTGGAAGCAGGTGGATCACCGGAGGTCAGGAGTTCGAGACCAGCCTGGCCAACACGGTGAAACCCCTTCTATACTAAAAATACAAAAAACAAAACAAAACAAAAATTAGCCGGGCGTGGTGGTAGGTGCCTGTAATCCCAGCTACTAGGGAGGCTGAGGCAGCAGAATCGCTTGAACCCGGGAGGCGGAAGTTGCAGTGAGCCGAGATAGCGCAACTGAACTCCAGCCTGGAAAACAAAGCGGGGCGAGACTCCGTCTCAAAAAAAAGAAAAAAAGAAATCACCAATCCTCCACATAATAATAGGAGAGACTTGAGTCACTTTGTTCCACTAGAAAATTTGCAGACACTGATTTTCACATTTGCTTTCACCTGATTTTCCCTGTTTGTGTTACAAAATCCCCAGGCATTTGAGTATCAAATGAAGTAACACATGAAAGTACCTGGCATTAAGTAGATGCTCTATAAAAACCCTCTTCCTCTATGTTAATTCACTGCATGAACAAATATTGACTGCCTAACATGCGCCATGCACTATTTTATGCTCTGGGAAAAACTGCAACAAACAATAACAAACCAAAGTCCAAGCTTTCATGAACCTTACATTCCAATAATGGGAAAAAGGCAAGAAACAAAATAAATACATAATGGTCAGCAAGTATCACATGTAAGAATAAAAATGAAGCAGGCAAGAAAGATTAATTAGCAATGTTAGGGGTGGGTGGGGCTGAATTATTTTGTATAGAACAGTCAAGGAAGACTTCTCTGAAGAGACAATATTTAAACAGAAATCTGAATGAAGACAGGGAGTAAGTCATGAAAATATCTGGGGTAAAAGGAAGAGTGTTAGAGTAAAAGTGAATGCAAAAGTCTTGTGGCAGGAATGTGTTTAGAATGATTAAGGAACATCAAGAAAGGGTTTTATAGATCAGACCATAAGTATTTGTTGACTCCCAACCCATGTACACACTATATATGAATGTTCTATGATGTACACACACATATATATATATATATATATATATATATATATATATATATGTCCCTCTTTATGGATAACTAAGTGTTATGGGTTAAATTGTGCCCTACCAAAAGATATGTTGATTTATTAACCCTTGGTACTTGTGAATGAGGTTTATGAGAATTTTATACCAACAGAAACACTGCCAGTCTGGGCTGAAAAAGACAGAGATGAGAAAAATGCAGGAAGAATAACATCTTGTTTTCTTTAGTTTTTTTTTTTTAATTTCCAATATTTATTTTAAGTTCAGAGGTACATGTGCAGGATGTGCAGGTTACATAGGTCAACTTGTGCCATGGAGGCCTGCTGCACAGACCATCCCATCACCTAGGTATTAAGCCCAGGATCCATTAGATATGCTTCCTGATGCTCTCCCTCCTCCCACCCCTCACCCTCTGACAGGCCCTTTTGTGTGTTATTCCCTGCCCCAATCCATGTGTCCATGTGTTCTCATCATTCAGCTCCCACTTATAAGTGAGAACATGTGGTATTTGATTTTCTTTTTCTGCATTAATTCACTGAGGATAATGGCTTCCAACTCCATCCATGTCCCTGCAAAGAACATGATCTTATTCCTTTTAATAGCTGCATAGTATTCCATGGCGTATATGTCGCACATTTGCTTTATCCAGTCTATCATTGATGGGCATTTGGGTTGATTCCAAGTCTTTGCTATTGTGAATAGTGCTGCAATGAACATATGCATACATGTATCTTTATAAAATAATGATTTATATTCCTTTGGGTATATACCCAGTAATGGGATTGCTAGATCAAATAGTATTTCTGCCTCTACATCTTTGAGGAATTGTCACACTGTCTTCCACAATGGTTGAACTAATTTACACTCCCACCAACGTGCAAAAGAGTTTCATTTTCTCCAAAATCTCACCAGCATCTGTTGTTTCTGGACTTTTTAATAACAGGCATTCTGACTGGTGTGAGATGGTATCTCATCGTGGTTTCTACTTCCATTTCTCTAATGATCAGTGATATTAGTGATATTGAGCTTTTTTCAATATGTTTGTTGGCCACATGTATATCGTCTTTTGAGAAGTGTCTGTTCATGTCCTTTGCCCATTTTTAATGGGAATTTTTCCTTGTTTTGTTTTAATTTAATTTTAAGTTTCAGGATACGTGTGGAGAACGTGCAGGTTTGTTACATATGTAAAAGTGTTCCATGGTGGTTTGCTGCACCTATCAACCTATCACATAGGTATTAAGCCCCATATGCATTACCTATTTATCCTGATGTTCTCCCTCCCCTGCTGCCCCCGAAAGGCCCCAGTGTGTGTTGTTCCCCTCCCTGTGTCCATGTGTTTCACTGTTCACCTCCCACTTATAAATGAGAACATGCAGTGTTTGGTTTTCTGTTCCTGTGTTAGTTTGCTGAGCATAATGGCTTCCAGCTCCATCCGTATCTTACAAAGGACATGATTTCATTCCTTTTTATGGCTTCATAGTATTCCATGGTATATATGTAGCACATTTTCTTTTTTTTTTTTTTTCTGAGATGGAGTTTTGCTCTTGTTGTCCAGGCTAAAGTGCAATGGCACAATCTCAGTTCACCACAACCTCCACCTCCCAGGTTCAAGTGATTCTCCTGCTTCAGCCTTCCAAGTAGCTGGCATTACAGGCATGCACCATCATACCTGGTAGCACATTTTCTTAATCCAGCCTATCACTGATGGACATTTGGGTTGATTCCTACAGTGGACTCTGCTGTTTCAGAGTTCTTTGAAGTTTTCACGCACTAGTTATGAGACATTTCCAGCCAAAATAACTTAAAACTATTTTCAAGGAAACTTTAAATATAGTGATAATTCAGCAAAGCAAAGTTGTATTCAGATCAGACATAACCTCCAAGAAGATTCCCATAGGCTAATGTGAGGTAGAAAAAGCAAGTCAACATCAAGGAATTGCTTTGAGAAATAATTACAGAAGTGTAGGGTATTGGTACACAATGAATCCATCAGGAAATGGGTTCAAGTTTGGACTCTACTGCTTATTAGCGATGTGCCGTTGAGAAAATCATTCAGCATTTTTAAGTCTCAATCTTGTCATCTGTTAAAAAAAATGAGGTTAATAAACCTTGATCTTCTTTAGGTGCTTGCTACACAATGTGTGGTGCATCCAATGGCATTTGCATCACTCAGAAATAAAAAATTAGAAACTCTTTAGGTCCCACCCAGATCTTCTGACTCAGAATCTGCATTGTAAGCAGATCCACAGGTGATGTATACACATTAAAGTTTGAGCAGTACTGACTTAGGTGTGGTGGAGGAGAAATGAGGGAACTCACATAATCTGATCAGCAAATTAAGAAGCCAAAGTTGAAAGTAGGTATAAATGGGGCATGATATATATGGAAAAGTCTTAAAACTGTTACTGTGGGGTTAGATGGAATGATGGTGGAGCAGCCAGTATGTCCTCTCTGAGATCAGAAAGCATGTGCTTATAATAGGCCCAATCCAAGTACGTTTTAAAGGAGAAGGAATAGGACAAAAGATAGAGAATATACAAAAGCTACCATTCATTGACTGAACATTAAATGTTAGGTATATTTTGGGGGGTTATATAATTATCATGATCATTTTACTATATAGACATTGTCAAGAATTTAGAATAGTGTCTTGCACTTAGTAATTGCTCAATAAATGTTAATTATTATTGCTATTTGTGATAAATACTGCCTTAACTTGTCAACTAAAGAGTTGGGCAAAGGAGACAGGGGATCCAAAGTAAGAAACCCATATTCACTTTATTGCAACTTGAACTGCCTTTATGAAAGAGGAAAGAGAAAGAAAACAATTGCTCCAAGTGAAATTGCTCCAAATGCTGCAAGTGAAATTACTCTTCCTAGGAAATTGCTTGATTTTGGCTCTGGTTTCTTCCCACTTCACTTTGAAAAAAGTAGACTCTCACTCTGGAAATAAGCAACTCTTAGCTTGAGGAAGTCAGGATAATTCTATTCTATTTATGAAAAGCAAAGCAAATTCCAGAGGCAGCAAGACTTGAGCAGGGAGATTGGATTCCTTTGGAAGAAAACTATCCCAGGATCTTGAAAGTGGATAGTTTCAGCCAGATCAGCTTACTTTGGTATTTTGGAGGGTAGAAGAAGCTTCTCTCTCAACATTGTCTAAGGTTAGCAATCTCCGCATCCCAACCTCTGACAACAGCTCTAAGAAAACCTGGCTAAGAGCAAAACTTCAAATATCAATTGCTACTTCAGTAAGGAGTGTCAGGAAGGGCTCTTTAGAGTCACTAAAAAAAATCATTGATAAAAGAAGTGTCCAAATCCTCAGCAGGGAAGCTAAACCTTGGAAAGCTCCTGGGAGTAAGAGGACCCACAAAGGGGAAACACAGTTAATCACTGTCACTATGTCTAGTTCTAAAGCCCCAGGCATTACATTTATAAATGCAACTCTTGCTAATTCTCTAGGCCTGGGCACATCGGTATCAACTGCCCTCCCCATGACTTCCCTCTTTTTCATCCAGGGCTGTCACCCTTTAAGAAGGCACTCACCAGGCGCCACTCACTGGCCTTTAGATCGTTATGATGATTAATAAGATAATTTTAAGCGACTGAAGGAAGCCCTGTGGGCTTCAAAGTTCAAAGAGAAAATTGGAGCAGGGTGTTATGGCAATTTCGGCTTCAAATTGCTTTATACCGTAATAGGAATAGATTCACCATAGGAAAGGACTAGGCCATTGGGAGCGCAGTGAACCCCATATGTTCCCAAAATAGCAGCAGGACATACTTGGCAAGCATATCAAAAAGACCAGCCTACAGTGGGCTGAGAAACTTCCAAGAGAACACAAGAAGTTACTACAAAGTGGGTAGGACCAAAATAATGTTTGGTACAGGGGACACATTTGGAAGGGTCTGTTCTGTACACAGTGACCCCCTTATAACTCCACTTTGATTAGCAAAGGTGTACCAATAGCTTGTATTACATGACCGTAGCCTCCTGACTAGAGCTGGTTTATCTAGGTATAAGTAGCTGCCTCAAGTCAGGTCTATCGGTGTGATATGGGAACTGGAACAAACAAAGCCAGTACCTTTTCATGTGACTGAACTGTAACTTATAAACTCAAGAGATGAGGGAGCTATCTCTTGCTCACTATGTAATATCATTTGCTAAGAGAGAAGGAATAAGGAGATATGCCAGGGGAAGCATATATAAGACATAGAAAGAAAAACACCTGAGGTTGCTGACAACTTCCCATTTCCAAAACCCAGTCCATTCCTAAATTCCAGTCACATTGCTCTTGTGTTTAAGCTACCTTCAGCTGCTTTACACCCTTTGAAATCAAAGGATATTAATGAATAAATAACATGTATAAACGGGAAGCTGCTGTATCAGCTTGTGGTGTCACCATGAGGCAGTATAGGCCCAGTGATGACACATATTTCAAGTTTTTCAAGAAAACTGCAAACATATTTTATATGAAATCATCTACCTTTGATACACTGGCAATAAATTCAAATTTTGAAAAGAACACGGCTCAAGACAAGTACATCTGTGGCCTGAATGTGGCTTGTGAACCCTTGAGTTGTGACTTCGGTGAGCAAAATCTTTCTTACATGTTGCTTCCTTACTTCTTAGATCTTTCATCTATTTTTATCTTTTTCATATGTGCCCATTTGTGCATTACATTATAGTGCTTCACAGGACCCACAGTTACTGACTCACTTTGATTCTATTTCCTTTTTGGTCTTGCTGGCTAGTTAGTTTAACATTTCATAATGATTAAAAATGTAGATTCTGCAGCCAAACTATTTACGTTCAAATTCAAATTCTACAAATTATTACCAGAGTGTTCCCAGTTTCTTTACACATATTGTCAGAGGTCTGAGGTACTGGAGTTTCCCTATTTATCAAATGGATATAGTAAATTCAATGTTTAGAGTAGTACTTGGTGTATTTATTATTGTATTATTAAAATTATTATTATTGCTTTGACTACTCTGACTAGTCATCATTTCTACCAGTCCAAACTCTCACAAAGTACCAGTCTCATCCCTTCTCCCTGATCAGCAATGACTTTTGAGCCCTAAGGTTTCTGTCCACCTTCCAGTACCAGTCATTTTTCTGGTCTTTGTTGACTGACCCTCAGAGCAAAAATATCCCTCTAATTTCCCTGTATAGCACTGAAAGCAGCTGTTTATGCAATCTCTAATGTTTTGAATAGTAAAGAATAGCTTTTGGGTACAGTGTTCCTTATATTGTGCCTATAAAAAACAAGAGACTCAGCCAGGCACGGTGGCTCATGCCTGTAATCCCAGCACTTTTGGAGGTCGAGGCAGGGGGATCACGAGATCAGGAGGTCAAGACCATCCTGGCCAACATGATGAAACTCTGTCTTTACTAAAAATACAAAAAAAATTAGCCAGGTGTGGGTGGCACGTGCCTGTAGCCCCAGCTACTCGGGAGGCTGAGACAGCAGAATTGCTTAAACCCGGGAGGCAGAGGCTGCAGTGAGCAGAGATCGTGCCACTGCACTCCAGCCTGGGTGACAGAGCAAGGCTCCGTCTCAGAAAAAAAAAAAAAAAGACTCTTATTTACGGTTGATTCCTGGGTTCTGCCTAGTGTTCCAGTCTTTTTCCTGCCACCAACTTATGTATCAGCCATAATGAAACACTATTTCCTGAACGCAGGATATCTCTGGTGTCTCCATTCATTTATACATGATGTTCCTTCCATCTGTAATGCTTTCTTTCTGTATATGTTGACAACTCCAATTTATGCTTCAAGACTCAAATATCATCTCCTCTAGCAAGTCTTCTCTGACACTCTAACCCCCCAAATCACCCATATATTGCTTGCTCATATTAATGACTTTCTCACTTGGCAAGTTTGCCAAAACTCCCCTCCTTAAGTTGACTCAAGTTTCCTCTAACCCTCAGTGTCCTTACCTAAAAACTGAGCATAAGTATTGTGAATTATCCTAGTATGGTCCATGGCATATAGTATGTAATCAAGAAATGCTAAATGTTAGCTAGAGTTTTGTCTGTCTCCCAGCTGAGCTCCAGGGCAAGACTGAGGTCTCAGATTTTTGTATTCCCAGGCTGTAGCACAGAGCTAACTACATAGAGGGCTCTCATGGCATATATATTGAACAAAAAAATGAGATGAATAACTGAATGCTGCTTCCCCATTTCAAAACCATCTGCCTTACATAAGTGGAAATGTTTAATATATATGACCAGGTTTAATTAAACCAAAGCTGCAGATCACATTCAAGTTATTATTCTTGTAAAAAAGTACTCTGAACATCTTTCCATGTTCTCTGTTCATTACATATACATCATGCCATCATTGACCAGCAAAATGTTCCCAGCTCAGGGCGCTATTCCTAAGTCTAGCTTTCTAAGGCACAAAATATAGGCCATCTTAGCATCAGGAGGCATTAGCTAGATAATATTCTTTGAAACATAGCTATTTCCCTAAGACACTAGGAAAAAAAATTTTTACCTTGTTGTTTATCCAGCAGCTGCTTTTGCCCAGTAAAAAGTTCTCTAAACTCACCCTTTCTCTAACCCTACCCAGTCCTTCTCCAACCCACATTATGTTAATGCTCATTACCTGCCTCGGGTACTAAGGTTCTTCCTGCCTGGAGTACCCTTTCCCTTCCACTCTGCATTAATTTCCTAGGACTGCTATGACAAAGTGTCGCTTAAACAATGGAAATTTATTGACCCATAGTTCTGGAGGCTAGAAGTATGAAATCAAGGTGTCAGCAGCGTTGGTTCCTTCTGAGGGCTGTGCAGGAAGAATCTGTTCTAGGCCTCTCTTTGGGCTGCAGATGGTTGCATTCTTCATGTCTCTTCACATCATATTCCCACTGTGTGATCTCGTTTTAACTTTATTACCTCTATAAAGACCCTGTCTCCAAATAGCCACATTCTAAAAAACTAGTAATTAGGACTCCAACATATATTGGGGAACACAATTCAACCCACACCAAAGGACATACAGATTGGAGGCAGAGAGAACAATAAAGGAGCTATTATAATAAGTCAGGTCAGATATAATGAAAAAATAAGCAAAGACAATACAAGTAGGGATAGAGAGGATACAAAGGTTCAAGAAGAAACATCTAGAAGGTAAATAAAAAGGAAGAGTCATAGATGACTGTAGGCTTTATAGCTTGGTTGATTAGGTCACTGTCAATCACAAGATAGAAATGGGAGTGGAGGGTTTAATGACATATGAAGGGTTTTAGAAATATTCAATGTACAGTACTGAGATATCCAGTTAATGAATAATTAATCTAGGCTCAGGAGAAACATTCACTCTGGAGATGCAGACAGTCATCAGCATATAAATGGCAGTTAAAACTCAAGTGGACAAGATAACCCAAATAGGATTATAGAGTGTCAAGAGAAGAAAATGAACAAATGGTCAGAGGCAGGTAGAAATTTAAGAAAGAGTATTGTCATGGAAGACAAGGCAGAGGTTAAATAAGAAAAAAGTGGCTAACAGCCTTGAATGTAGTAGAGAGTCAAGTAGGCTGAAGATCTAAAGAGAGGGCACTGAATATGACTTTGGCAAGAGCAGTTTCAGTGATGGTTTAAATGGAAACTGCACAAAAAAAGGGAGTGGTAATTTAAATGAGTTCTGTCAAAGAAATATTTAGACAAGGGAAAAAATGTGCTTGCAAGCTTAAGATTAGGCAGTATGGCATAACAGGCATAGACTTCGTAGACTTGGGTTCAAATCTCAGCTCTGCCACTTACTAGCTGCCAGCTTAGCTGCTGCATGATTTTGCTGTGCCCCAAGTTCCTTAACTGAACAATGAGGAAAATAATAGTATCTACTTAATAAGACTGTTGTGAACATTATATACGTTGATACCTATAAAGTGCTCAATAGAGGACCTGGTACAAAGTAGGTCTTCAATATATGTTAGCAATATTAGGTGGATAGGGTTGGATGAGTGGGAAAATCAAAGAATAAGAAGAAATTTAAGAAAATAAGAGAGAAGGAAGCTAACTGATGAAACAACTTAGAAAGTACAAGAGAGGATGGATCTCTTACACTTACTAGCTTTGTGATCTTGGGTAAAGTACTTTCCTGTGCCTCAGTTTTCTCATCTACAAAATAGCAATGATAATAGTGTCTACCTCACAAGATTATTGTGAGGATAAAGTGAAATGTTGCATGAAACATACAGAGTGCTGAAATTAAAGGAAATAATGCATAAAATTTTAAAAGCCATATACTCTAACACAGTGATTATATATTCCGCAGTAGGGCATGGGAATGCGGATTCTGATATGGGATGGGAACAGGCATATTCCTTTTCCACCTTTCTCAAATAGGGCATAGTAAGCCTCTGTTACTAATAGAGTGTGTTATATTCCTTAGGTGTATTGGGAATGAAAAATTAAATGACAACATCTAACTTCTAAGGCAGTAGTTCTAAAACTTCAGTGTGTATCCAAGTCACCTGGATGGCTTGTGAAAAAAAGATACTGATTGTTTTATCACAGTCAGTATGAGTTTCTGAATCAGTGCGTCTGGGGTGGGGCCTGAAAATTTGCATTTCTAAGAGGTTCCCAGGTGACGCTGATGCTGTTGGTCCAAGCACCATACTATGAGAACCTCACTTTAAGCTAGCGGTTCTCAACCTTTACTGAACATCAGAATTACCTAGGGAGCTCTTTAAAAATCCGTCTTCCAAGCTGTGCCCCAACCAATTACATCAGTATCTCAGAGGAGGGACAAACTTAGTATTTTTTAAATAGCCCCCACTGATTCCAGTATGTGGCCAAGGTTGAGAATTGTTTTAGGGGAAGCCCACCCTAATCCACAAGTTTCCCTTTACACTCACATCTAATATGCACACCTACCTTATCCCTAAAAGGGAGTTGCAAAAATAAGTGGAAATTTCAAGGCCGGAAATGAGTGGAACTTTCAATGTATGGAACAGAGGGGCTAAAATTTTGTATTTGTGTGACTTGTTCTTGTTCTTACTGCATTGTCGTCTTTGGAATTCTTTGGCTTTTTTCTTCTTTCTCTCAATTCCCTTCCTCTCATTCTTTTCTCCTTCTGAGTTCCCTGAGACTAATGAGGTGTTTTAAACTTACAGCTCCCACTGGGAAGGACTTGGGGGAAACACAGTGCATAACTTAAAAGGAATTATGTGTGCCAGCAGGACTGAAAGTTTAAAAAAAGGTTTCCAAGCAAATAATTTTCACAGTTTCATGACAAAGAGTGCTACAAAATCTTGTGATATTTTCTTAAAGCAGATGAGACTTTTTCTAGTGCTAATAAATTTATTGTAATATATTTTGTTGAAGCACATTGAAGAGACTTTCCGTGTTTAAGTATAGTTGACCCTTGAAAAACACAGGTTTGAACTGCATGGGTCCACTTATACATAGATTTTCTTCCACCTCTCCCACCCCTCAAAGAGCAAGACCACACCCTTCTCTTCTTCCTTCTCCTCAACCTACTCAACATGAAGATGGCAAGAATGAAGACCTTTATGATGATCCACTTCCACTTAATGAACAGTAAATACATTTTCTTTTGTTTATGATTTGCTTAACGTTTTCTTTTTTCTAGCTTACTTTATTATAATAACACAACATATAGTATGTATAACATACAAAATATATATTAATTAACTGTTTATATTATCAGTAAGGCTTCTGGTCAACTGTAGGCTACTAGTAGATAAGTTTTGGGGAATCAAAAGTTATATATGGATTTTCAACTGTGTGGGGTCAGCACCTCTAACCCCTGTGTTGTCCAATGCTCAACAGTAGTTTCAAATGCATTTGAAACCTTCTTCAGATAATTATGTTATAAAACAATGGTAAATATGAAATTAAATTGGATTAATTGACATGAACAAGTTAGCAATAAGTTTACTAAGCTTTTCTTAAAGGAACATTAGATCCCTAACATAAAAACAATCCATCTTGATTGTATAAGATAAATAATTCAAGATTCATTCTCTTTAATACAATAGAATTTCAAATAGAATGATTGTTGATTATTTCTTTTTTTACAAATGACTTCCTGTCTCATTCAGAATAAAAGCCAAAATCTTTACAAGTTCCTATATGATCTAGCCCCCTCTGTCTCACTGACCTTATATCCTGCTACTCTTCCTCCTCTCCACTCCAGTGATACTGACCTTCTTACTATTCTTTGAACACACCATGCCTCTGCGCTTGCTAGTTCCTCTGTCTAGAACACACTTCCCTCAGGTATTCTCATGGCTGGCTCCCTCACTTCATTCAGATACGTCTTTAATATCACCCCAATTCAACATGCCCTGTAGCCTTTCTCCTGTCTTATCCCCACTCAACATATATGTTTATTGTTTGTTGTTTGTCCCCTCCACCAACACCTCCTCATTAGAATGTAATCCCTAAGAGAGCATATTTTCCCCATAGTCTTGTGTGTGATGATACAGAGTAGATTCTCGGTATGTAATTGTCAAATGAATGAATGAATGAATGAATATAATAACACAATGTAACTTTGTGCCGATACCTTTCTCTGTCACAGCTCCCTACCCTGGACCGCTGAGTAAGAACTAGGAAGGGACTCAAAACAAAGGAAATTGCAGAGCACTGGGAACTGTGGCATTCAATTGACCAAACAAAAACTTACAGAGTGAAATATTAGCCCTAAAACCTCGAACAACGCGTTTTCATCTCTTTGACCTGTGGGATATCATTAGGCTCTATCCACAGTCCTGCCAACCTCCCTGTGCAAAAACATAAGAGAGACAAATATGTAAGAGATGTCACTGGTCCATAAGAGATCCTTTCTAACAAGTTTCTGCCACACCAGCTCTTCTTTAACAGTAGAAGGAAAGATGGTGAAGCCCTCCTTCTCAAAACAATCTCCTTTACAGGACATGGATAATGCCAAAGTGGCATTAGCTTTTCTATTGAAGTTTCCTGCTCTTTCCTCTTTATATGCCATTTTGACTTGAGTTCTTATTTCTTCTGGCTGGAATTCCCAGTCACTTGGCTTTGAGCATATGGACATCTGGTACTGAATGGAAGACAATAAAAGTGAACCACTGAGCCATTCATGTGAGAAATGTTTGGTAAATGTTGGAATCAAATTCAACATTTATCTCCATATTCTTGGAAGGCTACTAATCAGTTAAAAAGGGAGTCATTGACAACACTCAGCATGGTCTTGACATTTTATACACACCTCCCAGCAACATGATCAGCTACAAGCAATGCACCTAGCATTCAATAAATATTTGTAGAATGAATGAATTTATTCAGGTTACCTGCACTGCCATGGCGCCTCTCAGGAAATGGAAATTTTCCTTTTGAGCTAAAACTGCAGAGTCAACTGACTGCAGTTAACTAATGTGTAACTTGGCAACATTGCCCAGGGTACACCTCCTAAAAATCAAATGGATATTAGAACCAAGTTTGGAAGCTGGTCTGAGTAAGAAAAAGCTGTCCTTGCCGCACAAATTCCTTCCAACATACATGCAGTTTTATAGTAAGGTAAGGCACTGCCACCCTTCTCATAATGGAATTTCCAGTTAAATAGTGCACTGTCCCTTTAAAAAGCCAGGCAAGATGGAGCTCTCCTAGCCCACAATTAGAGGCTTCAGACAACCTGATAGGGTTGCTGCAGGGTGAAAAAAAGAAAGAATGCCAGGAGGGAGGAAGTCGAGGCTCTAATACCTGGAAGAGAAATCAAGGATCCAACCACACAGCCATCGACCTGAGCGCGCCTCTCCCGCCCTTGGCAGCTCCCCTAGGCTCTAAAGCACCACCTCCCCTCCCCTCCCCTTCTTATCCAACCCCATTCAGCTCCACCCTCCAGGTCTTCCTTGAAAGAGGCTATTTCGCCGCCCAGAGGGGGTGATAAAAGGAAGGTGGAGTGGGAGGTGGCAGTTGGTAAAGCAAAATGAAAGGAACTTACTTTCGGATTCTGCGCCTCCGAAGGCATCCTCTCCTCCCAGCCCCGGGGCAAGGGCCGACGGGGCGGGGCCGGGATTGAGCTGGTGGACCCGGGGTCCTCACTCCCTCGGACTACAAACGTAGTTGAATGAAGAGTTAGGGGGAATGGGCACCGACTAGGGCCGGGGTACAGCCTATTTTAATTATCTCAAGGGAAGACAGAAGAGTGTGAAGAGTGTTAGCCAGAGGAAGGAGTGGAGGTGAGCTCTAAAACCTTCCTTTTCCCTCCTTTCTACTTAGCTTCCCTCTCCCGGCATTAGCGATATCAAGAGCAATGATTTTCCTTTTTCCTCCTTTTTGGTCTCTCTCAGCTGCCAGTCCCGACCCCACCCAGCGGCTCCACCCCATCCACTGCTACACATTCTGTCAATCATCAGCCCCTTTAAAGCTGCATCGCACAACTTGGTTGTTCGTCCCACTTAGGCGGGCGGAGAGAATCACGGTCGTTCTGACCTTTCCAGCAACACCCCGGACCTTTCTGCTGGGTTTATGAAGTGAGGTTGTTTGCCAGTGGCGGCCTCTCCTCCCCCTTTGTCCTGGAGCTTGAATACTGGGCTCCACCCAAACTTCTTCCGGCAGGGGCAGGCCCCACCACACCCCACCCCATCTCTTTACTTTGTTTCCGGTAAAAGTGGTTACCTAGGCTGCCAGATCCCCAAGAAAGTCTCTGTACGCCCTCTTTGGCGCCGCCCACTCCCATGCAGTCTTTGGACTGAAGTGGCTACAACAGCTCTCGGGTCTCTGGGGCTTCTTCGTTCTGCCTGGCCTGGGATGCTCAGTCTTCCCCGTCTCGTCTCTCATCTGTGTGAGTCTCCATGTTTCTGACTAGAATGGGGAGGACGAAGGAGGAAAGGATGGGGATTTCTAATTCACCCCAAACAGCAGTTTCTTACTACCGCCCCACCTCGTAACTAGGCAGCTCAAAGTCAGAGAAGGACCCTGAGATTCCATCCCACAGGTGTAATTGGAACTGCAGAATGACCCATGAGAAATCATGTTTAATCTCATCCCCCCTTTCAGTTAACGACAATACCTGATTGCTTAGGTCAGAAATCTTGGAGCCATCCCTGACAATTCTCTCACAAGTCTCATCCAATTCTTGAGGAACTCCCCTTTGGCTGTGCCCTAAAAATGTGTTCAGCATCCGACCATTTCTAACCCTTTCCACTACTACTACCCTGACCCTGGCCATCACCATCTCCCAAATGGATAGCTAGTTGAGTGTTCTCACTGGTCTCCCTTCTTCCACATCTGCCTGGCTAAAATCTGTTCAACAGCTGGCAAACAAATGGTCTCTTTTTTTTCTTTTATTCTTATTTATTTATTTATTTTGCATTTAAGTTTGGGAGCAAATAGTCTTTCTAAAAGGCAAATCTAACCAGGTCTCACCTCTGTTTAAAACCTTTCAGTCAAGCCAGGCGCAGTGGCTCACGCCTGTGATCCCAGCACTTTGGGAGGCCAAGGTAGGTGGATCACGAGGTCAGAAGTTTAAGCCCAGCCTGGCCAGGATGGTGAAACCCCATCTCTACTAAAAATACAAAAAATTAGGCGGGCCTGGTGGTGGGCGCCTTTAATCCCGGCTAGTCCAGAGGCTGAGGTAGAGAATTGCTTGAATCCAGGAGGCAGAGGTTGCAGTGAGCCGAAACTGCACCACTGCACTCCACCCTGGGCGACACAGTGAGACTCCGTCTCAAAAAAAACAAAACAAAACAAAAAAACTTTCAATCATTTCCCACTGCAGTTAGTTAGCATCCAAATTGTCTTCTATTATCTACAAGGCCCTCAAGATCCACCTGTCCCTGCCTATCTCTTTGACTTGATTTGTAAACACCTTGTTCACACTGCTGTAGCTATGCTGACCTCCTTTTCATTCCAATATATTAAGATCTCTCTCACTTCAAGGCCTTTGCACTTCCTTTTCCTTCTGTCTGATTGTACCCTGATGGGCTGCAATATCCTACATATCTCAGAAAAGCTTTCCCTTATCGTGCATATCAAGGTAACTCCCAAAGTCCGTGCACTCTCTATGACCTCATTTCATTTTATTTTTATCACAGCACAGATCACAATTTAATCTAATAATGGGTTTGTTTCTGTGACAGTGTAAGTCTCCCACTAGAGTATAAGCTCAATAAGAGCGGGGACATCACCTATTTTGCTCACTGCTCTATCCACAGCATACTGAACAGTGGCTGTCATATAGAAGGGACTCAATAAAAATTTAAAAGAACAATTAAAGGCAATATCATCAGGGATTTATCTAGGTGATAACTTTTTAAACAATAAACCAAAAAAGAAGACAAGAAAGAAATACACACCTGATATGAACCACTTTCCCTATTCATTCTTCCTTAGAACATCTGCTTGAATATCTTGCCTCTGTGCTGAGTTGGCAACATGATTGGAACAATCACATAGTAGAAGTGTGCTTTCAGGTTGGTTTTTAGGGTTGGCAGTTGATAGCTGATGGTTGAGTTTTGTTCTTGATTTAAAGATGAAGGGAAGAATAAAATTAGGAACATTGGCTACATAAAGCAAGAAGCGTCGTTTAAGCAATTCTGTAAACTATGACCTTGATACAGGGTTGTAAGAGGCAGTGATTTTCCTTCACCAGTAGAAGAAGATAGGGCTATTTAGTCTCAACAAAAGAAAACAGGCCGGGTGTGGTGGCTCACGCCTATAATCTCAGCATTCTGGGAGGCCAAGGCAGGCAGATCATAAGGTCAGGAGTTTGAGACCAGCCTGACCAACATGGTGAAACCCCGTCTCTTCTAAAGTACAAAAATTAGCCGGGCTTGGTGGCACCTGTAATCCCAGCTACTCAAGAGGCTGAGGCAGGAGAATCTCTTGAATCTGGGAGGTGGAGGTTGCAGTGAGCCAAGATCGCGCCGTTGCACTCCAACCTGGGCAACAGAATGAGACTCCATCTCAAAAAACAAAAAAAGAGAGAAAATTTAGGAGGACAATAATCTTTTCTTTCAGGGTTGTCTTGAGCTGTCATTAACATGTCATTGATTCTTTATACCTCCTATGTCCTAACCTCAACTATCTGCCTGTTCATAGAGGTTACTCAGCCCAAATCTCTGAACCTCTAGCCATGAATGCCAGGCAGCTCTTACTAGGTTGCTACTTATACCTGAGCATAATATCATAGGGAGGTTTGATGGATACCATAGTTATGTTCTTAGCACAATGCTAAGCACTGTGGACCGTAGGCAAAGAAAGGACCCTTTCAATAAATTTCCCCTTTCTCTTTTTTTTTTAACTTTTATTATTTATGCTAGCAAATGTCTACTTCTCATTTATTGCCATATATTTTTCTGTGTCTAACAAAAAGTTGGTGCTCAATAAATACTTGAGCACCAACTTAATGGAAGAATGAACGAATGAAAAAATGAACAAAGCATGATTGGCCTAGACCTAACCCAACTCCTGATTTTTCTGTGTTTCCATTATTTCCATGTTGTTTAAAAATATAGTTAGTTGTAGGCTGGGCGTGGTGGCTCATGCCTGTAATTCCAGCAGTTTGGGAAGCCGAGGCGGGCGTATCACCTTAGATCAGGAGTTCGAGACCAGCCTGGCCAACATGGTGAAACCCCATCTCTACTAAAAATACAAAAAAATTAGCCGGGCATGATGGCAGTCTCCTGTAATCCCAGCTACTTGGGAGGCTGAGGCAATAGAATCACTCGAACCCGCGGTTGGAGGTTGTAGTGAGCTGAGATCGCGCCATTGCACTCCAGCCTGGGCGACAGAGCGGGACTCTATCTCAAAAATCAACAAACAAACAAACAACAGTTAGTTGTTTCTTTACTATCTTTCCAAATTGTATAAGCTCCTTGGGAGTATGATCTGTGTCTTGTTTATCTTTACATATTTTGCAGTGACTCCCACATAGCTTTGTACATAACAGATACTCCAGGCATGTTGACTTGAATTCAACTCTGCACTACACATGGGACCTCAGTCAGCCATATAGCAAAGTAACAAGACCCCCAGATGTGAAAGGCAATTGAAGTATAGTAGAAAGAGGACTGGATTTGGAATGAGAAGAACTCCAGTTCCAGATTTGTCTCCGCTGAGCTGTGTGACTTGAGGTAAGTTACATAACCTCTCTGAGTTTCAGCTTCTTCACATAGAAACATGAGGGACAATATACTGCTCTCAAGCTCCTCTGTGCATATATGAAGATGGCTAAGAAAGTAGAGACTTTGACCAATAAAGTACTTTGGGCTATAAAACACTTCTTGTGGGAATTATAGGAGGCTCTGATAGTTTTGACATCAGAGAACATTTACACTATTTCTGAGAATCAAGGCAGAGTTATTTGTAAGGATGATGCAGAGGGTCTTAGCATCTGACATCAGGCAAGCTAAGACTGGGTTGAAATTGAGACCTCCCCAAAAACTGTGGAAATTTCTATAGAACACAGGTTACAAACCAACAGTCCATAAGTTAAATTTTACCAGCTGATGTCTTTTGTTTAGTCTGCAGTGTATATGTACATGTGTATGTGCATGTGTGCCTGTGCAGGTGTTGACTAAACAAATTATCAACATTGAAAAATTTAGGGATATATGAAAATCTGTATTTCCATCCTTAAGCCTGTTTTCCAGAGTGCTGTCAATCTGTTGGAAATCAGCAGTGCCTGGCCCCTCTAGATGTGCCATGATCTCATCAGCTTATTACAACCCTCACCTGAACATTTCACTTATTTTTGTTACCAGTTTGGCCTATGTATGCATTTTAGTTTCTAACTCTTGCTAAAGAAGAAATGACTAAGAGTTCACTGCAAGAATACATATTTAAATATAGTATTTATCCTCTGG
The DNA here is from genome assembly GCA_963573385.1 of Cacajao melanocephalus. Lineage (NCBI taxonomy): Eukaryota > Metazoa > Chordata > Mammalia > Primates > Pitheciidae > Cacajao > Cacajao melanocephalus. The sequence goes on from CAUYLG010041894.1 coordinate 24,443, forward strand.
TTAAGGCAACACTTGAAAGCTCTTGATTATCCCTAAATGTCCAAGAGTGGTTTTCCAAGTATCTTACAAAATTGTTTTGGCTTCAGGATTATGCACCCATTTTGAGGCCATATTTAATATGTAGTCTGGATTGTATTTACAGAAAACACCTCATATACTCATGCTATATTTTTTTGTTACCTCCCCAACTAGAATGCAATTCTCTGAGGATGGGGACAGAAGCCACATCTAATTCAGTTAAGTTCAAGAAATAAATTACTGCACATTCATCACATAGAAAAAACTGTGCTAGATTCCAGCACATGAAGTTAGATGGCTCATTTCATTTCTTTAAGGAGCTTCCAGTGGACAGAAGCCACATCTAATTTGATTAAGTTCAAGAAATAAATTATTGCACACTCATCACGTAGAAAAAAACTGTGCTAGGTTCCAAGCACATGAAGTTAGATGGCTCATTCCTTCCCTTTAAGGATCTTCCAGTCTGAAATTTTCCCGTGGTTTCCATCTCCTGGGGTGACTTTGGACTCCCCAGGAATATACATTTACTCTTAAACACATTCCAACCTGCCTTCCTTCTTCATGACTTCATGAATGAAATGGCTCTTCTGAAGGTCTCCAGTTACCTCCATGTTGCTAAATCAAATAGTTACGTTTCAGTCCTTAACTCACTGTACCTTTCAGCAACATTTGGAATAGTTGATCACTGCTGCTGTCTTGAAGTAGCCTTTTTCTCTTAACTTCTATGTGAAAAACCCATGATTTTACTCTTATTCTACTGGCTGCTCCTTTTCCGTCTTCTTTTCTCCTCCTCTACCAAAGTCTAAATATTAGAGTATTTCAGGGCTTCTCCTTAAACTTCTTTTCTATCTATATTCTCTCTCTAGGTGATCTCATACAGTCCTATGACTCTAAATATAAGCTGATGAATTCCTAAATTTATATCCCAAAACCAGACCCCTCTAAACTCTAGATCTATATGTGGTATCACAGTTAAAAAAGCAAGTTCTAAAGTCATACCACCTTTGTGTATATCATGGTTCTGTCATGAAGTAGCTGTGTAATACAAGGAAAGTTACTTAACCTTTCTGAGCCTTAGTTTTCACATCTGTCAAATGGGGACAATAATTGCAACACCTCAGGATTGAATTTTTGTCACCTGTCTCAATCAACTCTTTATAAGTATCCAGATTAATCTTTAGTAATTGCACACCAGATCATGTCGTTACCCTGCATAATGACTTCCAGTGCACTTGTGATAAAAGTCTACATCCTTACCATGGCCTACAAGGTCTTATATGATCTGTCCATTGGCTGCTTCTCCTAACTCGTCTTCTGTCACTCTTCCTCCAGGCCTCAATACACCAAAGTCACTGACCTTCTTTTCTATAATTCCTCAAATTTGGTATGCTTTTTCTCATCCCAGGGCCATCACACATGATATTCTTTCATTCAAATACTGTTATACTCACAGTTCACCTGGCTTGTTTCTATTAATTATTCAAGTAAAAATTAACTACAGTTTAATACAACACAATGGACAGATCTTAATACCAAAATATTGAGTGAACAGAGCAAGTCTTAGAAGACAGTATATGGTTTAATACCAATTTATAAAGTCCAAAAACAAGCAGAACTAAATGATATATTGTCTGTTCATACATACATATAAGATAAAACTTTTTTTAAGGCAAGGGAAGTACTAATATAATCTCAGGTTACTTCTGGGAGGGAGGTAGGAGAATGGGATAGAAAAGATACCCATAGGTAGATATGAGTTATTGGTAATGTACTAGGTTTTGGGTTGGGTGGTGAGTTCACATGTATTTTTTATATTATTAAAAAAGGAAATGACATAAATGGACCAATAATAATAGTGTGTCAAGAACCAAGGATTGTCATTAATCCATTTTTTAATATCTGAAGTCCATTAACAATGTTTTTAAAAAACTGAAGGATCAGAGAAGAACATATTTTTTAAATATTGGAATGTGAAAACTATTTGAAAACATTTTCCCAGTAGCAAAAATCACAAAGTGGCAGATTTGTTTATGGACAAAATTTAAATATTTTACTGCATACTGATATTGTTTGGCTGTATCCCCACCCAAATCTCATCTTGAATTCTAACTTGCACAATTCCCACATGTCATGGGAGGAACCTAGTGGGAGATGATTAAATTATGATGGCAGGTCTTGCACTGTTCTCATGATAGTGAATGAGTCTCACCAGATCTGATGTTTTTAAAAATGGGAGTTTCCCTGCACAAGCTCTTTTTGACTCCTGCCATCCATGTAAGATGTGACTTGATCCTCCTTGCCTTCCATCACGATTGTGAGGCTTCCCCAGCCACAAGGAACTGTAAGTCCATTTAACCTCTTTCTATTGTAAATTTTGCAGTCTCAGTTATATCTTTATCAGCAGCATGAGAACAGACTAATACATACTATAAGTAAAAATAAAAGGCAAAAGGCAAATTGGGTGAAAATTTTGCAGTAATTCAACAAAAGGTTAATGTCCTTAATATATAAAGTGTTCTTACAAATTTTAAGAAAAATAGCCATCAACATGGAGAAACTAAGTGTCAACTTAAAGTCAATTTTAAAAGTCAATACTTTGGAAAGAACTGCCTTTTTAACAAATGGTGCTATGAAAACTGGATAACAGCATGCAAAAGAATGAAATTGGGCTTTTACCTTACACTATATGCAAAAATCAACACAAAATGGATCAAAGTCCTAAGCATAAGAACTAAAACTATAAAATTTTTAGAAAAAAAAATGAGAAAAAAGTTTCATGTTATTGGACTTCACAATGCCTTCTTGGATATGACATCAAAGGAAAAAATTGATAAATTGGACTTCGTCAAAATTAAAAACTTCTGTGCAGCAAAGAAAGTGGAAGGATGACCTCTAGAATGAGAGAAATATCTGCAAATCATAAATCTTAAAAGGAATTAATATTTAGAATCTGTAAAGAACCTCTAAACCACCACCAGCAACAAAAGCAACTCAATATAAAAATGAGCAAGGGACTTGAATAGACATTTCTCAAAAAAAGATAAAGGCATGGCCAATAAGCATATAAAAAATGCTCAACATCATTATTCATTAAGGGAAGTACAAATCTATCATCTCTCTATCTATCTAACTATCTATCTATCTATCTATCTATCTATCTATCTATCTATCTATGGTTCAGTACTGTCCACAGTTTCAGGTATCTGCTGGGAGTCTTGGGACACATCTCCTGAATAAGGGGGAATACTATATATACTCAAAATAATTGAAAGCAGGAATTCAGATACTTGTATACTAATGTTCATAGCAGCATAACTCACAATAGTGAAAAGATGAAAATGTGGTAGCTCTATTTTTTATATTTTGAGGAACTTACACACAGTTTTCCATAATGGCTGTACTAATATGCATTCCCACCAGCAGTGTACAGGGCTATTTTTTTCATATGCTCGCCAACACTTATCTTTTGTCTTTAATAATAGCTATCCTAACAAGTGTGAGGTGATATCTTATTGGGATTTCGATTTGCATGATCAGTGATGTTGAGCACCTTTTCATATACTTCTTGGCCATTTTTGTGTCTTCTTTGGAGAAATGTTTATTCAGGCCTTTTGATTTTTTTTTCTTTTTTTATCTTTCCCACAGAACATTGATGTACTTTTGATAATTTTTCAAGTGAGCTATTCATTTTACTTATTTATTTTGCTATTGGATTTGTGTGTGTTTTTATACATTTTGGATATTCTTTATTAGATAGATGGTTTTCCAATATCATCTCCGAATCTGTAGACAGTTGATGTAGTTTGGATATTTGTCCCACCCAAATCTTATGTTGAAATGTAACCCCTCATTGTTGGAGGTGGGGCTGGTGGAAGTTGATTGGATCATGGGAGTAGATTTTTGATTTAGCACCATCCCCTTGATGCTGTCCTCACAATAGTAAGTGAATTCTCATGAGATTTGGTTGTTTAAAAGTGTGTGGCACCTTCCCTCTTTCTCTCTCTCTCTCGCGCACTTCTGCTTTTGCCATGTGATGTGCCTTCTTCTCTTTCACCTTCTGCTATGATTATAAGCTTCCTGAGGCCTCCCTAGAAGCTGAACAGATGCTTGCAAAGAATATTATATGCTTCCTGTAAAGCCTGCAGAACCATGAGGCAATTAAACCACTTTTCTTTATTAATTACCCAGTCTCAGGTATTTCTTTATAGCAATGAAAGAACAGCCTTAATACAGCTGCCTTTTCATTTTGTTGAGTTTCCTTTGCTGTGCAGAAGCTTTTTAGTTTGATGTAATCCTACTTATTTATTTTTGCTTTTGTTGTTTGTACTTTTGGTGTAATTTCTAGGAAATCATTGCCAAGACCAATTTCAAGGAGATTTTTACCTTTATTTTCTAGGACTTTCACAGTTTTAGGTCTTACATTTAAGTCTTTAATCTATGTTGAGATTTTTGTGTATGTTTATGGTATAAGATAAGGGTCTATTTTATTCTTTGGCATGTGAATGTTCAGTTTTCCAAACAATACCGAGAAGAGTATACTCTCTCAACTGTGTCTTTTTGGTGCCCTTGTTAAAAATTAATTGACCTTATAAGCTTGGGTTTATTTCTGGGCTCTCTCTACCTTCCATTGGCCTATGTGTCAATTTTTATGCCAGTACCATACAATTTAGATTACAGTTCACTTTGTAATATAATTTGAAATCAGTTAGTGTGATGTCTCCAGCTTTATTTTTTAATTTTTTGCTCAAGATTGTGTTGCTATTAGGGGTCTTTTGTGGTTCTGTAGAAATTACAGAATTTTTTTTTTATTTTGTGAGAAAAATGCCATTGGAATTTTGGTAAAGATCACATTGAATCTGTACATTGCTTTAGGCAGCATGGACATTTAAAAATATAAATTATTTTAATCCATAGAACTACCATATGACCCATCAATAATCCCTCTTCTGTATATACCCAAACAAAATGAAATCAGCACCTCAGAGATATTTGCACTCCCAATGTTCATTACAGAATTATTCACAATAGCCAAATTATCAAATCAACTTAAGTGTCTATTGATAGATGAATAAATAAAGTAATTGTGGCATGTATATACACATACATATGTAATAAAATATTATTCAGCCTTTAAAAATGAGATTTTTTATTTGCAATAATGTGGATGAACCTGGAAAACATTATGTTATGTGAAATATGACAAACACAGAAAAAAGAATATTGCATGATCTGTCTTACATGTGGCATCTAGAAAAAGATCAAGCATAATATATAGAAACACACAGTAAAATGGTGGTTACCAGAGGCAGCAGGGGAAGGGAGGAGAAGGGATGAGGAGATGTAGGTGAAAGGGTATGAAGTTGCAGTTATGTAGGATGAATAAGCTAAAGATGTAATGTAAAGCATGAGGGCTATAGTTAATAACATTATATACTGGAAATTTTTTAAGACAGTACATTTTAGGTACTCTTACAACACAAAAAAAGAAAGGCAAGTATGTGAGATGATGGCTATGCTAATTGGCTTAACTGTAATAATTACATATTTAATTATGTGTGTGTGTATATATGTATATATGCATCATGTTGTACACCTCAAATAGATACAGTAGAAATAAAATTTTTAACAGTGAAATAACCCAAATATCCATTGATGGATGGCCAAAGGTAATATGTATGCACATACAAAGGAATAGTATTTTGCCTTAGAAAGGAATGAAATTCGATTACATGCTACAACATGGATTAACCTTTAACAAACACAAAAGAACAAATACTGTATGACTCCACTTATATGAGGAACATAGAATAGGCAAATTTATAGAAACAAACAGAAAATAGAATACAGGTTATCAGGGATTCAGGCAAAGGAGGAATGGGAAGTTATTTTTTAATGGTTAGAAAGTTTCTCTTTGGGATTATGAAAAAGCTCTTAAAATGGGTAGTGTTCTGTTCCCCAATAACCTGTGGAAATAAAGATAAATAAATAAAATTATTCCACAATTTTAAAAAATTTTTTAAAAAAAGGGTAGTGTTGGCACGACATTGTGAACGTACTTAATTGTAGTCTTGAAGATGGTTACCACAATTTTTTTTAATGGGCTACAAAATATCACTTGTACATGGATTGACATCACCATTTGGCAGTACTTCTCTGTGTGAAAAATAATGAAAATTTTCATATAATAAAGTCTTATTACAAATCAGCATTGATAAACATTTTCAATTAATTTTGATGATAGAGAACACTAACTTTGAACTCAAATTAAGTGACATATTATCTTTAAAAAAATTGATTCTGCTCAATAGTAAACCTGTATTACAAAAATATATTCAACTATATTAATAAAATAAACATATCAAATTATAATAATTTCATCAATAAAACATTTATGGAAAAATTCAATAAATGTCCCCTTGCTCTCTCCTTCATCTTGAGAATCAGTGAGCCCACAGAGAGTATGGTAACTGCTCTGCCATTTGGTTAAAGAAGGCCCATGTGTATGGGACAGAACAGTTTTTCTAGTACTCTATACTGCCAAGTAGCCACCAATACTTGGAACTCTCGCCATTAGAAATCCAACCATTCATTCTAAAGCTTGAAGTCTCCAAGTATGTCCTGCTGAAAATTAAATACCTGGAGAACTTTCAGTCAGGACAAGATGGCACAGACCCATTTCTCCCTACTCCAACCCACTAAGTGGGAACTATAAACCCATGAAATAATGCACAAGACATCCAAATGAGAACTATGTGGTAAGAAGGTTGTAGGAAAAAACATAAAATGATTTGTGATCTCAGGAATGAAGAAACAACATATCACCTGGGCATCTTATATCCCCTACCCCATAACTGAAGGAGGTGACCCAGACCTAGCATTTCCTGACCTCCTTACCTAGAAACAAAAGGCAGCCCAAGTGGCATCATTCATTATATTGATCCAAAGATAATCTCTCTCCCATCACCAGCAAGGTGGGGGTACATTGGGAGTCCTACTAAATATAAGAGATCAGGGGAAGTGTTCTCCTTCCCTGAGGGTCTTGAGACTGCTGACAGATATCTACATAGGCAGGCCTAACTCACAAGAGAGACCCAGTCACAAAAGCAGCCCAGCCTTGGAGGCCTATTTTTACCCTTGTGTACTGAGATTCTCTTCACACTGAGACTGCTGGACAAGGCAATTAGATTCTTACTGAATCCTGCAGGCCTAACACTCCCCTCACGTGTCCAAAAACCCTACAGCATTGTCATTGTAACCTCACCCAATAGGACATAATAAAAATCACTTGTAATATCAAAAGCCAAGAAAATCACAACTTGAATTAACAAAGACAATCAAGAGATGCCAATACTGAGATATTGACTTAGATTTATCTAACAAAGAGACACAAGTAGAGGAATTTCACCATAAGTATCTGGCTCAGGAAATGCTCTCCATTACCCACACGGGTGGTGGTGGTGGTGAGGGCGCAGGCAGATTTTGCTACAACTACCTGCCAAAGAAGCATCTTTGACCATGCAATATGAGACTCCTTTTCCATCAGATTTCCAGAAACCTAGAGATACTCAGGGACCTGGCCTGGGGAAACCACTCTACCATCTCAAGTAGCAGCAGCTGAAACCAATGGAAGCCCAGACAGCAACAAATCAATCAAAATGCTACCAGAAAGGCTCTGCACTTAAATTGTCATTGTAACCTCAGCCAACAAAAGTAAGCCAGGACCTACATGCTAAACCTAAACAGGGCAATTGCCTTCTAAAATAAAAGATTTAAATGAGACCCAGAGTCTACTTATACAATACATGAAAGTTTAGGATGTAATCAGATACCACTTGTAGTATCAAAAGCCAAGAAAATCACAACTTGAATGAGTAAAGACAATGTAGAGATACCAACACTGAGATTATGACTTAGATTTATCTAACAAAGATTTTTAAGCATTAGAAAAATGCTTCAGGCCAGGCACAGTGGCTCACACTTGTAATCCCAGCACTTTGGGAGGCTGAGGCAGGCAGATCACTTGAGGCCAGGAGTTCGAGACCAGACTGGCCAACATAGTGAAACCCTGTCTCTACTAAAAATACAAAAGAATTAGCCAGGCATGGTGGCAAGTGCCTGTAACCTCAGCTACTCAGGAGGCTGAGGCAGGAGAATTGCTTGAAACTGGGAGGCAGAGGTTGCAGTGAGCTGAGATCGCGCCATTGCACTCCAGTCTGGGCAACAAGAGTGAGACTCTGTCTCAAAAAACATGCTTCAATAATCAATTATAAATTCTCTTGAGACATGAAAAAAATAGAAAATTATAGCAAAGAAAGAAGTTATTAAAATGGAAATTATAGAACTGAAAATATAGTAACAGAATTAAAAAAAAACATAGTGAGTTGAATGGGCTCAGTGGTAAAAAGGATATGGCAAAAGATAGAGTCAGTGAACATGGGGGCAGAAAAATAGACCTTACCCAATGTGAGAAACAAAGAGAAAACACAAAAACACACAAGCACATGAATAGAGCCTCGGGAATCTATACAATACCAAAATTTCAATATTTGTATCATGAACATTCCATAAAGAGTGGAAAAGCGGCCAGGCATGGTGGCTCACGCCTGTAATCCCAGCACTTGGGGAGGCCGAGGCGGGTGGATCACGAGGTCAAGAGATCTAGACCATCCCGGCCAACATGGTGAAACCCGTCTCTACTAAAAAATACAAAAATTAGCTGGGCATGGTGTGCCTGTAGTCCCAGCTACTCGGGAGGCTGAAGCAGGAGAATTCCTTGAACCTAGGAGGTGGAGATTGCAGTGAGCCAAGATTGCACCACTGCACTCCAGCCTGGCGCCTGGTGACACAGCAAGACAATGTCTCAAAAAAAAAAAAAGAGTGGAAAAGCAAGTGTAGCTGAAAGAGTATTTGAAGAAATAATGGCCAAACACTTCCCATATTTGGCAAAAGATATAAGCCTACAGGTTTAAAAACTAAATGAAACCCAAACATGAAAAGCCCAAAGAATTACATACAAAGACAACATTTTGATTGAATTTCTGTAAGACAAAGTAAAAACCCTGATAGAAGCCAGAGAGAAAGAACATATTGCCTATAGAGGAACACCAATTCAAATGACAGTGAACTTCACATCCAAAACCATGGAGACAACAAAGAAGTAATGCTTCAGTATCTTTCAAGTGCTAAAAGAAAAGAATTGCTAACCACATCATATGGTTTGGCTCAGTATCCCCACCCAAATCTCATGTCAAATTGTAATCCCCAATGTTGGAGAAGGGGCTTACTAGGATCATTGGATCATGCAGGTGGACTTTTTTCTTATGTTCTTGTGATAGTGAGTCCTCATGAGGTCTGGTTGTTTAAAAGTATGTGGCACCTTCTCCTTCTTTCCCTTTCTTCTGCTCCCACCATGTAAAGCATGCCTACTTTCTCTTCACCTCCCACCATGATTGTAAGTTTCCTGAGGCCTCCCTAGCCATGCTTCCTGTACAGCCTACAGAACTGTGAGTCAATTAAACCTCCTCATTTCTTTACAAATTACCAGTCTCAGGTAGTTCTTTATCGCAATGCAATAATGTGCTAATACACCATGATTTCTGTATCTGGCAAACTATTCTTTAGTAATTAAGAGAAAACAAAGACATTCTCAAAGGAAAACTAAAATAATTTGTTCCTAGCAGATGTACCTTTAAAGATGGTGAAAGAAAATACTTCAAACCAAAAGGAAATAATAAAAGGAAGAATCTTGCAGCATCAGAAGGGAAGAAGGAATAAAAAAATGAGCAGAAATATGAATAAACACACAGAGTATTCTTTTCCTCTTGAATTTTAGAACTCATACTTGATGATGAGATAAAATTCATGATACCATCTGATAAGGTAATGATATTTCAAAGTGGGGATTACTCAAAGTGGTAATATATTGATATCAGTAGACTGTGATAGGTCACATATGTATATTTTAATGCCCTAAACCACCATTATGAAAACTATACAAATAGATTCACTCAAAAACATTAAAATCAATCAACATGGAATCCTTTAAAAAAGTTTAGCCCACAGGAAGGCCAGAAAAATGAGAATCAGATGAAATGAAATGAAAACAAGTAATGAAATGGCAGACTTAAGTCTTAATGTATCAATAATTATCTTTAAAGTAAATTGCCTAAATTCACTAATCAAAACATAGAGATAGGCAGAGGAGATTGAAAAACAAAAAATGTATATCCAACTGTATGCTGTTTATAAGAAACTCACTTCAAATTCAACTGCATAGGTAGGTTAAAAGTAAAAGGATGGTGGTATGGGTTGAATTGTGTCTCCCAATAAGATAGGCTGAAGTTTTAAACTTCAGAGCCTTAACCTATGCATGTAGCCTTATTTGGAAATAGTGTCTTTTCACATGTAATCAAGTCAAGGTGAAGTCATACTTGATTAGGGTGAACCTTAATCCAATGACTGGTGTTCTCACAAGTAGAAGGAAGTTCAGACACAGGCACACGGGGAGGAGGCCATGTGAGGTGAAAGCAGAGACTGGAGTGATATACCTACAATCCGGGAAACACCAAGGATTGCCAGCAACCACCAGAATCTAAAAGAGGCAAGCAAGAGCTCTTCCCTAGAACTTTCAAAAAGAGCACAGCCCTGCTAACACCTTGATTTTAGACTTCTAGAGTCTGTCTATATCTATGATACTGTAAGTTTTCTTGTTTAAGTCACTCAATCTGTGGTATTTAGTTATGGCAGTTCTAGGAAACTAACACAGATGAAAAAAGACATATAATGAAAACATTAATCGAAAAAAAGGCAGAAGCAGCTATATCTGACAAAGTAGACTTCAGAATAAACAAAATTACTAGAGACAAAAAGGGTATTGCTTAATAGTAAAATAATCTGTCTACCATGAAGACATAATGATAGTACATGTTTATGTATCAAACAAGAGCTGCAAACTGTAAGAAACAAAACTAGCAGAACTAAAAGAAGAAATAGAAAAACCACAATTATACTGGGAAACTTCAGTACCTTCTCTCAGAAACTGATATAATTACTAAGCAGAAAATCAGCAAGGATATGGATGTGCCAAACATGATCAACCAACAGTACTTAATTGACATATATAGAATGTTCCATACAACAGCAAAATACATTATTTTCAGTGTCTGTGGAAAATTCGCCAAGATAGACCATACTCTGGGTCACAAAATAAATCTCAACAAACTTAAAATAACTGAAATTATAAAGAATGGAATATAATCAAAAACATTGATAATGGAAAGACAAGAGAAAAGTCTTTAGACACATAGAAATTAAACAACACAATCCTATAATCTATGATTAAAGAGGAGGCTTTAAAGCAAAACATACACAGAGTTAAATGAAATGAAAATACAGCATGTTGAAATGCATCAAAATTTAAATAAAATTTATAGCACTTAATGATTACATTAGAAATGAAGTTTTCAAATAAAAAAATTTCTGCCTCAAAAATCAAGTAAAAGAACAAAAATATTCCAAGCAAGCATAGGAAAAGAAAGAATGTAAATCAGAATAGCAATCAATAAAATTGTAATAAGAAAATAGACAAAATTAATGAAACCAAAAGTTGATTCATCAAACAAAATAAGACTGAGAAGCCTCTAGAAAGATTGATAAAAGTTAAAAGAGAGAAGACACAAATTGGCAGTATGAAGAATAAAATGAGAAATTACAGATCCTATGGCCATTAAAAGGATGTTAAAGAAATTCTATGAATAACTTCATGGTTAAATATTTGATAATTGTTCCATTGAAATAAAAGGAACAATTCTTCTAAAACCACAGACTGTGAAAACAACCAAGAAAAAGTAGAAAATAAATAAATAGTCTTATAAATATTAAATGTAATATACAATGAAAATTCTACAAAAAATCTCCAGACCCATATGATGTCTCTGGAGAATTTTACTAATCACTTAAAGAATAAACAACAATTTTATGCAATCTCTTCCAGATAATAGAAAAAAAAAAGAAAGAAAATCTCCAGACCCTTATGGTGTCACTGGAGAATTTTACTAATCACTTAAATAATAAATTAACAATTTTACACAGTCTCTTCCAGATAATAGAAAAAAAACATTTCCCAAAAAAACCAGCTCCTTGATTCATTGATTTTTTTTTGAAGGGTTTTTCGTGTCGCCGGTTCCTTCATTTCTGCTCTGATCTTTATTTGTCTTCTGCTAGCTTTTGAATTTGTTTGCTCTTGCTTCTCTAGTTCTTTTAATTGTGATGTTAGGGTGTTGATTTTAGATCTTTCCTGCTTTCTCCTGTGAGTATTTAGTGCTATAAATTTCCGTCTAACCACTGCTTTAGCTGTGTCCCAGAGATTCTGGTACATTGTGTCTTTGTTCTCACTGGTTTCAAAGAACTTATTTATTTCTGCCTTAATTTCCTTATTTACCCAGCAGTCATTCAGGAGCATGTTGTTCACTTTCCATGTAGTTACGCGGTTTTGAGTGAGTTTCTTAATCCTGAGTTCTAATTTGATTACACTGTGGTCTGAGGGACTGTTATGATTTCTGAGGGACTGTTATGATTTCCATTCTTTTGCATTTGCTGAGGAGTGTTTTACTTCCAGTTAAGCAGTCAAGTTTAGAATAAGTGTGATGTGGTGCTGAGAAGAGAAGAATGTATATTCTGTTGATTTGGGGTGGAGATTTCTGTAGATGTCTATTAGATCCTCTTGGTCCAGAGCTGAGTTCAAGTCCTGAATATCCTCATTAATTTTCTGTCTTGTTGATCTGTCTAATATTGACAGTAGGGCGTTAAAGTCTCTCACTGTTCTTGTGTAGAAGTCTAAGTCTGTTTTTAGGTCTCTAAGAATTTGATTTATGAATCTGAGTGCTCCTGTATTGGGTGCATATATATTTTGGATAGTTACCTCTTCTTGTTCCATTGATCCCTTTACCATTATGTAATGCCCTTCTTTGTCTTTTTTGATCTTTGTTGGTTTGAGGTCTGTTTCATCAGAGACTAGGAATCGTCATTTTTGTCTTTAGTTCTGTTTATGTGATGATTCACATTTGTTGATTTGCCTGTGTCAAACCAACCTATCATCCTGGGTATGAAGCCAACTTGATTGTGGTGAATAATCTTTTCGATGTGCTGCTGGATTTGGTTTGCCACTATCTTACTGAGGATTTTTACGTCGATGTTATTAAGGATATTGGCCTTCTTTTTTTTTTTTTTCTTTTTTTTTTTTTTGTATCTCTATGAGGTTTTGGTATCATGATGATGCTGGTCTCATAGAATAAGTTAGGGAAGAGTTCATTCTTTTCATGTTTTTGGAATCGTTTTAGTAGAAATGATCCCAGCTCTTCTTTGTACCTTTGGTAGAATTCAGCTGTGAATTCATCTGGTCCTAGGCTTTTATTGGTTGATAGGCTATTTATTACTGCTTCAATTTCAGAACTTGTTATTGGCCTATTCAGGGACCTAATTTTTTTCTGGTTCAGTCTTGGGAGGGTGTATGTATCACAGGAATTTATTCATTTTTTCAAGATTTTCTAGTTTATGTGCATTGAGGTATTTATAGCAGTCTCTGAAGGTTGTTTATAATTCTGTGGGGTTAGTGGTGATATCCTCCTTATTATTTTTTATTGTGTTTATTTGATTCTTCTCTCTTTTCTTCCTTATTAGTCTAGTTAGCAGTCTATCTCTTTTATTATTTTTTTAAAGAACCAAGTCCTGGATTCATTGATTTTTTTTTTTGAAGAGTTTTTTTGTATCTCTGTATCCTTCAGTCCAGTTCTAATTTTGGCTATTTCATGATTCTGCTAGCTTTGGGGTTTGTTTTCTCTTGGTTCTCTAGTTTTTTGGTTGAGATATTAGGTTGTTACCTTGAGCTCTTTCTAGCTTTTTGATGTGGGCATTTATTGCTGCAAATTTCCCTCTTAACATTGCTTTAGCTACCTCCCAGAGATTCTGGTACATTGTGTCTTTGTTCTTGTAAATTTCAAAGAAGTTCTTGATTTCTGACTTAATTGTATTATTTACCCAATAGTCACTCAGGAGCAGGTTGTTCAATTTCCATGTAGTTGTGTGGTTTTGGGTGAATTTCTTAATCTTGAGTTCTAATTTGATTGTGCTGTGGTCTGAGAGACTGTTTATTATTTCAATTCTTTTGCATTTGCTGAGGAGTGTTTTACTTCTTATTATTTGATCAACTTTTGAGTATGTGCCATGTGGCAATGAGAACAATGTATATTCTGCTGTTTTGGGGTGAAGAGTTCTGTAGATATCTATCACGTCCACTTGATCCAGAGCTGAGTTCAGGTCCTGAATATCTTTATTAATTTTCTGCCTTGATGATCTAATATTGTCAATGGGATGTAAGGAAGCATACAAATGGGTCTTGGCTTTTTATACAACTTGCGATTCTGTGTGTTTTAATTGGGGTACTTATCCCATTTACATTTAAGGTTAGCATTGTTATATGTAACTATGATCCTGTTATCATGATGGTAGCTGGTTATTTTGCAGATTTGTTTACTTGGTTTCTTCATAGTGTCACTGGTTTTTGTACAACGTGTTTTTGTAGTGGCTGGTAATGGGTTGTGTTTTTTTCCCTGTATTTAGTGCTTCTTTCAGTAGCTCTTGCAAGTCAAGCCTGGTGGTAATGAATTCCTTAAGCATTTGCTTGTCTGAAAATGTTATTTCTCTCTTGATTATGAAGCTTTCTCTGTCTGAATATGAAATTCTGGTTTGGAAATTCTTTTATTTATGCATGTTGAATATTGGCCCTTAATATCTTCTGGCCTGCAGGGTTTCTGCTGAGAAGTCCACTGTTAGTCTGAGAGCTTTTACTTTGTGGGTGACCTGGCCTTTGTCTTTGGGTTACCTTTAACATTTTTTGTTTCATTTCAAACTCAGAGAATCTGATGATTATGTGTCTTGGGTTTGATTTCCTCATGGAGTATCTTACTGAAGTTCTCTGCATTTTTTGAAGTTGAATGTTGGTTTGTCTTGCTAGGTTGGGGAAGTTCTCCTGGATGATATCCTGAAGTAAGTTTTCCAATTTGTTTCCATTCTCCTCATCTCTTTTAGTTACCCTAATCAGTCATAGGTTTGGTGTCTTTACATAATCCCATATTATCTCAGAGGTTTTGTTCATTCATTTTTATTCTTTTTTTTCTCTATTTTTGTCTGCCTATGTTATTTCAGAAAGACAAGCTCTGAGATTGTTTTTCTTTTGCTTGGCCTATTCTGCTCTTGATACTTGTGATTGCATTGTGAAGTTCTTGTGTTGTGTTTTTCGGCTCTATCAGGTTGGTTATGTTCCTCTCTAAACTGGCTATTTGGGCTATTAGCTCCTATATTGTTTTATCATGATTCTTAGCTTCTTTGCATTCGGTTACACCATGCCCCTTTAGTTCAGCAAACTTCATTATTACCCACTTTCTGAAACCTACTTCTGTCAATTCATCCATCTCAGCCTCAGCCCAGTTCTGTGCCCTTGCTGGAGAAGTGTTACAGTCATTTGGAGGAGAAGAGGCACTCTGGCTTTTTGAGTTCTCAGCATTTTTGCATTGATTATTTTTCATCTTTGTGGGTTTATCTATCTTTGATTTTTGAAGTTGCTCACCTTTGATTGGGGTTTTGGGGGATCTTTTTGTTGTTGTTGTTGATGTTGTTGTTTTCTGTTTTTCTTTTAACAGTCAGGTCACTCTACCATAGGGCTGCCGCATATTGCTGGGGGTCTGCTCCAGACTGTTGTTGTTTTTCTTTTAACAGGTCACTCTAGGGCTGCCGCATATTGCTGGGGGTCAGACCCTAGTTGCCTTAGTTTTTCCCATACCTGGAGGTATCACCAGTGAAGGCTGCAAAACAGCAAAGATGACAGCCAGCTCCTTTCTCTGGAAGCTCTGTTCCACAGTGCTACTGACCTGTTGCCAGCCCACATGCACCTGTAGTAGGTGGCAGAAACTCCTGTTGGGAGGTCTCACCCATTCAGGAGGAACAGAATCAGAGACTTGCTTAAACAAGCAGTCTCACTGCTTTCAGGTAGAGCATGTGTGCTGCACTGGGGGGACCCATCCTTGTCTGTACCATTTGTATTCTTTAAATCCAGCAGATTAGAACCGCTGAGTTAACTGAGATGCAGAGATGGCAGCCACACCTCTCCCCAAAAACTCCATTCCAGGGAGTGAAAAAAGCTCAATCCGTAGAACCCTGGATGGAGTGGCTGAAGCCCCCTCAGGGAGCTTCCTCCCAGTGAGGAGGAATGGATTGGGATCCTGCTTAAAGAAGCAGTCTGGCCACAATTTGGCAAGACAGCTATGCCATATTATGGGGGACCCTTCCTTGCCTGGACCATTTGTATGATCCAAAGCCAGCAGGCTGGAACAACTGAGTCTACCAAACTGTAGAGATGACAGCCGCCCTTCCCCTCTGGGGCTTCATAGCAGGCAGAGATCAGAGCTCTATCTGTAGAACTTTTGCTGGAGTGGCTGAAACCCTCACAACAGAATGTTTTGTATCTTGAATGTGGTGGTGAGTACAGAAACCTACACATGTGACAAAACTGTGTAGCACTAAATACACACAAAGTGTGATCCAAGGGGCAGAAAAAGATGGCAGAGTTAGACTTTTCAGCAATTGTCCCTCTGCAGAAACATAAATTTGCACAATTATTTATGCATGAAAGTACCTTTTCCAGAGCTCAGGAAACTTGTTGAGAGGTTACAATTCCTGGATGTAGCACAATAATAAGAAAGGATGCATTGAAGAGGGTAGGCAGGACAGTTTAACATCATCCATGTCACCCCATTCTCAACCCCAGGCATCACAGCACAGAGAGAAATATAGTCTAATTGGGGAAAATAGAAGGAAGTGGAAGTAAGCACAAGACTTTGCACAGGACTTCACACTCGCATGCTATAGTAAAATCCAGCACTGGACAGCCCCCTACAGCCCCAAACTCCAGGATGGTACCACACATGAAGCTTTCAGACCTGTCCTGGTGCCTGACAGGACCCTGCATCTACAAGCATCAGGTTGGCATGGTGGAATTGATCTCTAGCTTAACCCAACTCTATAAAAATTTCAACACCCCTAGCCTTAGGCATGTCCCAGCACCAAGACAGCTATAGTGTCTCTGGGTACTTGGCTTGTACCAGCATTGTGCCACCTTCCGTTATATTCCAGTGTTGTGCAAGCCACAGCAAACCCCAGGCTTCTGGTGCCTCAGTGCCATGCCAGCCACAGCAGCATGGGCTTTAGGTCTTCCTTAGTGTCATCCAGCTGCAATGGGTTTGGCCTTCAGGCTCATCCCAATGCCATGTCATTCTAGGAGCCCTGGGTTTGGGGACCACACCAGACAGCCTGCCCAGAACCTCAAGAAGGCCTGACAATTGAAGGGCTCTCCCAGACAAATCCAGCCTGTGAAGACGAGAGTGTGCACCATACTTACTCTATGTGCAAATAGTGATGCATGACCACATGGAAACTTGACATCACCAAAGGGACAAAATAAAGTGCCAGTGACAGACACAAAAAAATGGAGATATCACCCAGGTGTGATGGCAGGTGCCTGTAATCTCAGCTACTCGGGAGGCTGAGGCAGGAGAATTGCTTGAACCCAGGAGGTGGATATTGTGGTGAGTGGAGATCGTACCACTGCACTCCAGCCTGGGTGACAGAGCGAGACTCCCTTTCAAAACAAACAAATGAAACAAAACAAAACAAAACAGAAAAACACTAAACTTTTTCATTACATAAAATTTAAAAGAAAATTTATACATAATGAAAGATATCACAAAATAAAGAAAGATTAGGGGAAAATATGTGCAATGTATTACTTATAAGGGGTTAATAACCTAAATATTAAAACAGCCACCAAAAAATAAGCACAAAATACAAAATACCCACTTGAAAAATAAATGTGGGTTGTGGTAAAGTTGGATCAATACATAAATGAATTTTGAATAGCTACAGAGAGAATAAAATACCTAGGAATACAACTAACAAGCAATGTGAAGGACCTCTTCAAGCGGAACTACAAACCACTGCTAAAGGAAATAAGAGAGGACACAAACAGATGGAAAAACATCCCATGCTCATGATTAGGAAGAATCAGTATTATGAAAAAGGCCATACTGCCCAAAGTAATTTATAGATTCAGTGCTGTCCCCATCAAACTACCAATGACTTTCTTCACAGAATTGGAAAAAAACACCTTAAACTTCATATGGAACCAAAAAAAAGAACCCACATAGCTAAGACAATCCTAAGCAAACTAAGCTAAGCTGAAGGCATCTTGCTACCTGACTTCAAACTATACTACAAGGCTAATGTAATCCAAACAGCATGGTACGGGTACCAAAACAGACACATAGACCAATAAAACAGAATAGAGATCTCAGAAATAATACCACACATCTACAACTGTCTAATCTTTAACAAATCTGGCAAAAACAAGCAGGAAAGGATTCCCTAT
>CAUYLG010041896.1:0-12950 GCA_963573385.1 Cacajao melanocephalus
TGCAACCAGGTGAGGCTGCAGTACGAGCACACGGAGTCCGTGGGTCGAGGCTCCTCCCTGCAGGTGGAGAACGAGATCCTGTTCCCGGGCTGTGTGCTCAGGTAGGGATGGCAGCCACCCCACACCTGGGCACAGCTGGGAGGGGCCTGGAGCCCAGGCAGGGGGTCGCCAACGGGGCTCTGTCCACTGCAGGTGGCAGTTTGCATCGGGTGGTGGGGACATCAGCTTTGGGGTTTTCCTGAAGACCAAGATGGGGGAGCGGCAGAAGGCTCAGGAGATGCTGCCTAGCCAGTGCTACAACACCCACCTGGTGCCTGAGGATGGGAGCCTCACCTGCTTCACCTGCCTCAAGGCTGGCAGCTGTAAGGGTTGGCAGGGATGGTTTCACTTGGAGCTGGGGGCTGGGAGGAGGTGCTACAATGTGCCTCCACATCCTACAAGTGAGGGCCCCGGTTCTGGTGGGCATAGTGTGAGGCTGGCTCTGGGCTCTCAGCTGTGGCAATGGTTCCCTGGTCTGGGTACCCATACAGAGATTTACCACCATGGAAGGCAGAGTCCCAGGTGGGACATCTTGTCTGAATGTCTGTCCCTCAATGCAGATGTCTTGAGGTTTGACAACACCTGCAGCCTGGTTCATTCTAAACACATCGTCTACACGTGGAGGT
Source organism: Cacajao melanocephalus (assembly GCA_963573385.1). Classification (NCBI taxonomy): domain Eukaryota; kingdom Metazoa; phylum Chordata; class Mammalia; order Primates; family Pitheciidae; genus Cacajao; species Cacajao melanocephalus. The sequence continues at coordinate 666 of CAUYLG010041896.1, forward strand.
ACTGCTCCCAGACCAAACCTTCACAGAGAAGATGGAGAAGTTCTAGGTGAACCTCATGGTCTCCACACCCTTCTCTTTGATCTCTGAATCCACGATGAGTTCACAGGCTTCCTGGGCCAGGCCCTGTTCAACCTCTCAGGAACAGGGATCCTATAACAGCAGGTCACACCCTATGCATCACAGCTGGCCCACTCCTCAGGAACGGCTGGGACAGTGTCCTAGTGGTGTCCCAACGGTCATGGCAAAGCAACACAGACACTCTATCCCCACTATGACCTGCTGTGACCCCAAGCTCAGCAAAAAACCCAGGCTTTTTTCTATCAACCAATACCAAGAAATAAGTTACTGTTCTAAAATATAGTATTAGGCCTGGCATGGTGGCTCACATCTGTAATCCCAGCAGTTTGGGAAGCCAAGGCAGGCAGATCATTTGAGGTTAGGAATTCAAGACCAGCCTGACCAACATGGTGAAACCCTCATCTCAACTAAAAATACAAAAATTAGCCAGGTGTGGTGGTGCATGCCTGTAATCCCACCTACTTGGGAGGCTGAAGCAGGAGAATCACTTGAACTTGGGAGGTGGAGGTTGAGTGAGCCAAGATCATTCCACTGCACTACAGCCTGGGCGACAGAGTGAGACTCTGTCTCAAAAAAGTAAAATAAAATAGTATTAATAGAAAATTTGAAATATAGTATAGCTGACAGATCAGGAAATAATTACCATTGGAAAGATAGTTTATTACTCACAGTTCCCAAGAGGAAGGGACACTGTGCCATGGGGGGAGGGGGAGGAGTTCCCAGGAAGGCATCAGGGCTGAACATGACCCAGATGAGAGGGAAAAACTCCGGGCAAAGTAACTTTCCTTTTATAATAGTTCCTGCAGGAAGGAACTGGTGAGGCAGGGTAAGCAGGCTTAATTAAGATTTCCTAGTTTGAATAATTTCAGCAGGCTCCGTGGAATAGGGGCTGTCACTAGCTGTCTGGTATCTTGCCCTGGGGTGATTACAGCAGGTGGCTAGTGGCCTGGAGTGTGAGCGTCTGATAAAGGAGGTGGTTGGAAGATGGTTTATATCAGTTGGTTTGCATTCCAAAAGTGCATTTGTGGGCAAGTTGCTATATCTCTAGGAGAGTCAGGCCCTCCAGGGTCAGTAAAACCTCAGATGTTAAAGCATGCAGAAAATAAAAGATCTGGCTCAAACAGTTCCCTAGCAGGCAGTTGTGCAATGCTGCTCTGAATGGAACTCCAACCTCACAGTCTCCAGTCTAGAAAGAATTTTAAACTCTCCATTCTGTCTTCCACATACACGTTCCCTCCAACTGTTACAGCATCTGAGAATCTGCTTGAGCTCTGGGTCTTCATCCAATATCCTGATTAAGATTTCAGACTGGCCGGGAGCAGTGGCTTACACCTGTAATCTTAGCACTTTGGGAGGCTGAGGCACATGGATTGCTTGAGGCCAGGAGTTCGAGACCAACCTGGGCAACATGGCGAAATCCTGTCCCTACAAAACATACAAAAATTAGCCAGGTATGGTGGCAAGTGCCTGCAGCTACTTGGGAGGCTGAGCGGGGAGAATCTCTGGGACCCAGGAGGTGGAAGCTGTAGTGAGTTGAGATCGCACCACTGCACTCCAGCCTAGGCAACAAAGCAAGACCCTGTCTCAAAAAAAAAAAAAAAAATATATATATATATATATCAGACTGAGCCTCACATGAGGTTGGTGTCAGCCTGCCCCAGAATTCAACCTTCCCACCTGCCCTGTTTCTGGATAGTTCCAAGGGTGCCTGCTCTTTCCAGGCTATGTGAGGCTGGTTCCTCACTCACCCTGCAGAGACCCCTTGTCCAGATCCAGGGCATGTATCTCTGTGGCCTTTGTGTAGCCTTGGCTGGTTCCATACCTGTTGGCTTCTGCTGCCATTAGCTTGTGAAGTTATATGACTTTCCATAGACTCTTCCTTTTTTTAATTTTAATTTTAATTTTTTAGAAACAGGGCCTTGTTCTGTCACCCAGGCTGGAGTGCAGTAGCATGATCATAGCTCACTGCAGCCTCAAACTCCTGGGCTCAAGCAATCCTCCCACCTCAGCTTACCAGCTACTGGGACTACAGGTGCACACAACTATGCCCAGTTAATTTTTTTTTTTTTTTTTTTTTTTTGAGACAGAATCTCTCTCTGTCACACAGGCTGGAGTGCAATGACACCATCTTGGCTCACTGCACCCTTTGCCTCCCAGTTTCAAGCAATTCTCCTGCCTCGGCCTCCTGAGTAGCTGGGACTACAGGCACGTGCCACCACACCCGGCTAATTTTTATATTTTTAGTAGAGATGAGGTTTCACCATGTGGGCCAGCCTGGTCTCAAACTCCGGACCTCATGATCCGCCTGTCTCAGCCTCCCAAAGTGCTGGGATTACAGGCATGAGCCACTGCTCCCAGCCCTAGTAAATTTGTTAATTTTTTGTAGAGACAGGGTCTCACTCTGTTTGTTGCCCAGGCTGGTTTCTAACTCGTGGCCTCAAATGATGCTCCCACCTCAGTCTCCCACAGTAGTCCACGCCCAGCCAGACTCTTCCCTTTGAATGGTGTGTGCACGTGGGAGAATCACTGGCGTGATACTGAATCCATGGCGTAGTATCCATCGGAAGTTCAATAAGCACTGTGGAGCGGTAACACAGAGAGCAGCCACCCACGTGGGCCCCAGACATCAGGTAAACCATTCCAGCTCTCAGTATACACATTCCGTGGGTGGGCGCAACCTTGGCCATGGTGACGATAACTCTAGCAGCCGTGCAGGCAGCCCCTTGTGCGTACTCCAGCTTAGCGGCAGCCCCCACCAAAGGGAGGGGGAGGCCTGGGTCTCTGCTCTGGAAGAACAGATAGGCCCTTGATCAGGAGCTAGATGTCCTGCTGGCCTGAAAAGCCTCTTGCTACGTGAAGCCTTGGTGGTTCACACAGGGTCTCTTGACATTTACCACCTAGAGTTCTCCACTAACAACTTCAAGCTCCAGGCTGGTGCACAGCATAGAGTAGCTATTGCATCACAAATGAATTAATGAATGAGTGAGTGAATGAATGAGTGAGTGATGTCAAATTCCTCTGGCTAGGCTGAGCATGAGGCTCTGATGAATCGCAGGACGCTCTGCAAAGGGATTCATCTTCTGCACCACACCCTCCAGGGCCTCCTGTCTGACCCACAGCCACTTGGGCCTTGGCCTCAGGCTGGGTGCCAAGGACGCCACTGAGAGCTGGACCCTCATGTCCCACGGCCAGTACTCAGCAGGCAGCAGTTTCCTGGGCCAGCCTAACCACCATAGCAGACCTTTGTGGCTGAGCCTCCCACAGTTCAGGCTTCAGGGAACTCCTAGTCCCCTTTCCAAGGACAGGGGGAGACTGGTGTGGCTCTCCCGGGGCTGGGAGGATCACCCTACGGCTCCTGACTCCTCAGGTGTTTTCCATCCAGCCCTTTATCCCGCCTCCCCTCTGCCTCACTCCTGAGATTAACCTTGCCCTCCGAGGGCCCCTTCCTTCCCGTCTTTCTGTACCCTGTCACTGAGTGCATTCTGTCAAAAGGAGCAGGCTGAGCCTCTTAGGGTCTGTGTCCTGATACTGTCCCAGAAGGGTGACTAGGGATGGGAAGCCACAGGAACTCCAGGGTGCTAGGCTCTTTTTGTCTTTCTTTCTTTCTTTTTTTTTTTTTTTGAGGCAGAGTCTCGATATGTTGCCCAGGCTGCCGTGGCATGATCTCAACTCACTGCAACCTCTGCTTACCAGGTTCAAATTATTCTGTTGCCTCAGCCTCCTGAGTAGCTGGGACAACATGCTCATGCCACCATACTCAGCTAATTTTTTGTATTTTTAGTAGAGATGGGGTTTCACCGTGTTAGCCAGGATGGTCTCCATCTCCTGACCTCATGATCTGCCCACCTCAGCCTCTCAACTTGCTGGGATTACAGGTGTGAGCCAACGTGCCTAGCCTTTTTTTTTTTTTTTTTTTTTGAGACAAAGTCTTACTCTGTTGCCCAGGCTGGAGTGCAGTAACGTGGTCTCGGCAATCTCCTTCCGGGTTCCATGTCCCCTCCGATGTAGAGTTAATTGGTTAATAACTTGGAGTTATAACACCAAGAAATGTCTAATGCCAATTTTATAGTTTCACTTGGGCCTATTCAGATAACAACTCCAAGAAAATAGTAAAGTGCTAATTTTGAAACTCAAAGAAGATGTCAAAGTGTTCAGCTGTAACCCTATGCTGTAACCATGTGACTACACTCTAGGAAGATATAAAAGCAAGAACAGAAAGAATCAATCCACAGTTAATTTCAGGTGGGATGTTTAGGAATAGGTTTAAACATAAGTGTAGTACTAATTTTGGGGACCACTGGATTTCTGCATTTACTGTTCAAGGTGAGGCAGGAGGCGGGATTCAACTTCAGGGGCAGGGCTTGGACACTGGACCAAATTGAAGATAAGCTAAAACAGGGCCGGGGTGGAAGCAGCTTTCCATCAGACGTGACCACCAGTGTGCCACGTGAGTTCACCATTGCCATAACAATACTTGGGAGTTACTGCCCTTTTCCATGGCAATGACCCCATGACCCAATACTACCCCTTCCCTAGAAATTTCTGCATAAACCACCCCTTGATCTGCATGTTATTAAAAGTGAGTATAAATGTGACTGCAAAACTGACCTGAGCTGCTACTCCCTGCCTATGGGGTAGACCCACTCTGCAGGGGCAGTCAGGGAGCTGCAACACTGCCTCTCCAATAAAGCTGTTTTCTTCTACCTCCAGCTTGCCCTTGACTTCCTTCCTGGGCAAAGTCAAGAACCCTCAAAGGCTAAGCCCCACTTTAGAGCTTGCCTACCCTGCATCAAAGTTATTTGAAATGCTCAAAACAATCAGCTGTAGTGAATTTGTAATTGACAGGTAGAACATAATGTCCACAGACCAGGCACCAAGCAGTACCCAGCCCTTGATACTCCCTGAATGAGCTCGCTGACAGAGATCTGGTGTGGAGCAAAAGTGAGGCACTGACCTCTCCCTGCCCACAGCTTGCTCCTACAAAGTTCCCTCTCACACCCACATGAATCTTTGTAACAGCCATCAGACCAGTTTCCCTGCTCTGAATGTCTGCTATTCCCAGGTCATTCTTCAGATCAGGCCCAGGGTTATCTTCCAGGAACAGGAGGAATCATCGGTCTCTTCCTTTCAAACTCTCCATGGCTCCCCACCACTGAGAGGGGATGGCCTAAAGCCCCCAGGATGGCCCGAAATTCCTTGGTGACCTACCCTCAATTTTTTTTTTTTTTTTTTTTGAGACAGAGTCCTGCTCTATCGCCAGGCCGGAGTGCAGTGGTGTGATCTTGGCTCACTGCAACCTCCAACTCCCTGGTTCAAGCAATTCTCCTGCCTCAGCCTCCCAAGTAGCTGGGATTAGAGGCACACGCCACCGCACACAGCTAATTTTTGTATTTTTAGCGGAGATGGGGTTTCAGTATGTTGGCCAAGATGATCTCAATCTCCTGACCTCATGATCCACCCGCCTTGGCCTCCCAAAGTACTGGGATTACAGGTGTGAGCCACTGTGCCCGGCCTACCCTCAATCTTTTTAAGCATACTGCCTTCATGACATTTCTCCTCTCTCTGACCTCTGTGAGTTTCTTTGGGTGGTCACCTCTACCCAGAATGGCCTCCTCCCATTTCTACCTTAGAGGCCCAGCCGAAATGCCATCTCCTCTAGGAGACATTCCAGGAGCCCCCAGTGCAGTGCTGTTGCTTAGCCCTCTCCTGGAACACGCTATCTTCAGGGAGCCAGGATAGTGTGGTGGTTAAGGGCAAGAGGCGTTGGGTGCAGATGGATAAGGGTTCAAATCCTGGCTCAGGCTGTTACCAGCCTCAGAAGTTCAGTCTCTGCACCTGTAAAATAGGGCCATAGGTACCACGGTGAGCATGGCAGATATGGTGAGAGTTAAGGGGGTGAGTCAAACTGTCACCACAAGCAATGCCTAACGAAAATCATACTATGAAAAAGAAGAGTAGGATTCTGTTTGAGCTTTTAGCCAGGAGGTCTGAGGACATGAGGAGGCATTAACTAGGCAGTGTTCGGGGAGGGAACAGCATGTCCAAAGGCCCTGTGGTGGCAGAAAGCATCAGGGGGAGATTGAATGGCTGCATATATGCCTGACCTGGTGCGCTGTGGCTTGGGAAAGGCCAGGGACTTGCTGGCTTTTTCTTTTTATTTTTTGGGATGAAGTTTTGTTCTTGTTGTCCAGGCTGGAGTGCAATGGTGTAGTCTCAGCTCACTGCAACCTCCGCCTCCTGGGTTCAAGTGATTCTCCTGCCTCAGCCTCCCAAGTACCTGGGATTACAGGCACCCACCACCATGCCCGACTAACTTTTTGTATTTTTAATAGAGACAGGGTTTTGACATGTTGGCCAGGGTGGTCTCAAACTCCTGACCTCAGGTGATCCACCCGCCTCAGCCTTCCAATGTGCTGGGATTAAAGGTGTTATTCAATGCACCCAGCCTTTTTTTTTTTTTTTTTTTTGAGACAGGGTCTTGCTCTGTTGCCCAGGCTGGAGTTAAGTGGCACAATCATAGCTCGCTGCAGCTTCAAACTCCTGGGCTCAAGGGAGCCTCTCACCTCAGACCCCCCAAGTAGCTGGGACTATAGGTGCTTGCTACGCTATTGTCTAATTTTTTTTTCCTTTTTGAAGAGATGTAGTCTCACTGTGTTGCCCAGGGTGGTCTCAAACTTCTGGCCTCAAGCAATCCTCCTGCCTTAGCCTCCCAAGGTGCTGGGACTATAGGCATAAGCCACTGCACCCGCCTCCTCCTGACTTATTTTTTTTTAGACGGAGTTTCAGTCCTGTCGCCCAGGCTGGAGTGCAGTGGCACAATCTCAGCTCACTGCAACCTCTGCCTGACCTCCTCACCTCAGGTTATCCACCCCCCTCTGCCTCCCAAAGTGCTGCAATTACTGGCATGAGCCACCATGCCTGGCCTCCTCCTGGCTTTCGTAGGGAAAGAAAGAAGTCTAAGTGTGGCCCTAGGGCCCCTGAACCCTAACCCACCTTTTCCCCTGGTCCCAGGACCTTAGAGCAGCTGGTTAGGTTCCCCTTCCCCATCCCTCTCTCTCCCAGGCCCTAGTGGCCATCTCCCTTCCTTGGGGAGGTAGGGAGGGCATGGCCACACCAGGCCCCTCCTTTCCCTGAAGTCACCCTGGATTGGTGAGGGGAGCCAAGAAAACTCCTTTGATTAGACCCTAGAGCCTTGTCTCCACCTCCCAGTCAGGCCCAGGTGTGAGGCTGCCCTGCCCCGGCACCTGCATCAGGCAGCTTCCTCCCAGCCTTCTCCCCAGAGTCACTCGAGCCAGGTCCTACATATTTGGAGGAGCGTCCAGTGGCATCTGTCTGGTCACAACATCCTCAGGGAGAGGCTGATGCAGCTTTGATTCAGGGGCAAAGCCCATCTCACTTCCCACAGTGCATGCCATTCACCCCACAGAGTTCTCTCCAGTTGGCAGGTCACCGGCTTTAACAAGGGCTGTCGGCAGGAGGCCTGTGGCCGATGAACAATGCCAGAAATTTTAGAAACACCTGGAAGGTGGGAGAGAGAGGCATCACAGTGTGCGGGCATTAAGATGTGGGATGCAGGTTGCGTACCATGACAGTGCCATCATCATAGTCGAGCTTCGCAGCTCATGGGTCTCCCCAGACCTCCTGGTTAAAAGCTTAAACAGCTCATGGGTCAGGAAGGACTGTGGGCATGAGCCACATTCTGGAAGGCCAGAGAAGAGCACCCCCTCAAACCACTGGCACCCAGATGATTAGAACTAAAGTTCCACATGCCCGGAACAGCTGAAGTTTGAAGGAGGCATCTGTGTGCTGCAGGCTCAGGGGAGGATGTCTGCCCTGTGTTGAAAAAAGCTGGACATGAGAGTGACCCATAACCAGGGGAGCTCAGCCAGCAGAAGGACATGGCATAGTGATGAGCACCAGGGCTCCAGTCCTGGCTTTGCTGCATGCTGGATATGAGACCTCAGGAGGCTCTTCGAGCTTCAGTTTCCCGGCCTGTAAAAAGGGATAGAGTACCTACTGCACAGCGCAGTCAGGAGGATTAAATGCACTAACGCTGCACGGTCCTCTATGGCAACCACTCATCCTATGAGGGCAGTAGGACTGCTGTAACACAGGGACCGTGCTGAGTGGCTTGAACAACAGTATTTTATTCTCAGAATTCTGGAAGCTGGAAGTCGAAGATCAAGGTGTCAGCAAGGTTGGTTCCTGCTAAGGACTGTGAGGAACGTTCTGCTCCACACCTCTCCCCTGGCTTCTGATGGTTGGCCAGCAATCCTCTGTGCCCCTGACTTGTGTTATAGATGCATCACTCCACAATCTCGGTTTTCATCTTCACGTGATGTTCTTCCTATGCGCCTGTCTCCCCATCTGCATCCAAATGCCACCATTTATAAGGACATACTGGGCTAGGGGCCCATGCTACTCCTGTATGATCACAATTACATCTGCAATGACCTGTTTCCAAGTAAGGTCATGTTCTAAAGTACCAGGGAATAGGACTTCAACATGAATTTAGTGGGGGACATATGTGGTTTATTGAACACTCACTCAAAATGTGGCTAGTTACAATTGAAATGTGCTATATTAAATACACATAGGATTTCAAAGACTTAGTGCAAAATAAGAATGCAACATACTATAATTATTAATGAGATAATTAACATATTGATCATGTTAAAATGATATTTTGGATATATTTTTTGTTGTTGTTTTTGAGACGGAGTGTCTCTCTGTTCCCCAGGCTGGAATGCAATAGCGTGATCTCAGCTCACTGGAACCTCTGTGTCCTGGGTTCATGCAATTCTCCTGCCTCAGTCTCCCAAGGAGCTGAGATTACAGGCACCTACCATCATGCCCAGCTAACTTTTGTATTTTTGTAGAGACTGGGTTTCACCTTGTTGGCCAGGCTGGTCTTGAACTCCTGACTTCAGGTGATCCCCCTCCCTTGGCCTCCCAAAATGCTGGGATTATTGTCGTGAGCCACTGTGCCGGGCCTGATATATTATTAAAATAAATTTTTTGTTTTGAGATGCGTTCTTGCTCTGTTGCTGAGGCTGGAGTGCAGTAATGTGATCATAGCTCACTGCAGCCTTAAACTCTTGGGCTCAAGCAATCCTCCCACCTCAGCCTCCCAGGTAGTTGGGACCACAGGCTCGAGTCACCACACCTGGTAAATTTTTTCTGGCTAATTTTTTTAAAAATGTTTTTTAGAGACAAGGTCTTGCTTTGTTGTCTAGGCTGGTCTTGAACTCCTGGCCTCAAGTGATCCTCCCACCTTAGTCTCCCAAGCAACTGAGATTACAAGTGCAAGTCACCACTGCCTGCTTAGAATGATTTTTTACACAGCTCTAGAGGATTTGAAGTTGTCTGTGTGGCTTGTATTATTTTTCCACTGGTCAGCCCTGAGCTATAATAATATTTACAAACCCTTAGGGATAACCGGGTAAGTAGAAAGTACCTGTAAGTGCTAGTTAAATAAAAATTTCTCTTGGGAGGTAATTTGTTACCTCTGGTATTTCAAAATATGACTTTTTCCACTCCTCAGAGACTGGGAAAAGTTGGAGCAAATTTGTGTAAAACAGATTTTTTTTTGAGACAAGGTCTCTCTCTGTTGCCAAAGCCGGAGTGCAGTGGCATAAACCTGGCTCGCTTTAGCCTCAATCTCCCAGGCTCAGGCAAACCTCCTGCCTCAGCCTCTGGTGTAGCTGGGACCACAGGTATGTGCCACCACACCTAGCTAATTTTTGCAGAGATGGGGTCTCACTTTGTGGCCCAGGCTGGTTTTGAACTCCTGGGTTCAAGTGATCCACCCACCTCAGCCTCCCAAGTGTTGGGATTACAAGCATGAGCCACCGGGCCCAGCCCGAATTTTCTTTTCTTATCCAGTTTTTCTTTTACTGAGTAGTTTTTATTTTATGTTCCAGAAGCATAAAGCATGGTTTATGTGGTCCCATCTTTCCCAAACTGTTTGGTAGTTATTGTTTCCACGTTGTTATAAACCCTTCATCAACCACATTAGTTAAGCACCATAGCTTACTTTAAAATTGTTTCCAGGCCGGGCACAGTGGCTCATGCCTGTGATCCCAGCCCTTTGGGAGGCCGAGGTGGGCGGATCACCTGAGGTAGGGAGTTCCAGACCAGCCTGACCAACATGGAGAAACCCTGTCTGTACTAAAAATACAAAATTAGCTGGGTGTGGTGACACATGCCTGTAATCTCAGCTACTTGGGAGGCTGAGGCAGGAGAATTGCTTGAACCCGGGAGGCAGAGGTTTCGGTGAGCCAAGATCTCGCCACTGCACTCCAGCCTGGGCAAGAAGAGTGAAACTCAGTCTCAATAAATAAATAAATAAATTAATTAAAATAATATTGTCTCCAATCTTCCTGTTAACGATCACAAACAACTTTAAGCTTAAAATATTTTTGTCAGGATTATTATTGGGCCAAGTGGGAAAATAAGGATTCCGACGTGTATGGTCAGGTGGTTTTCCAGAAAAGCTGAATTAGTTTACATTCCTGCCAACAATGTAGTAATGTGTCCATTTCATCAACTTCTAACTGACTTTATTATTTTCTTTCTTTCTTTTTGAGACAGGGTCTCCCTCTGTCACCCAGACTGGAGTGCAGTGGCACAATCATAGCTCACTGCAGCCTCTACCTCCTGGGCTCGAGTGATCCTCCCTCCTCAGCCTCCCAAGTAGCTAGGACTACAAGAGCATGCCACCATGCCTGGCTAATTTTTCAATTTTTGTAGAGACGAGGTCCCACTATGTTACCTAGACTGGTCTCGAACTCCTGGCTTCAAGAGATCCTCCCACCTCAGCCTCCCAAAGTACTGGGATCACAAGCATTTGCCACTATGCCCAGCCTATTATCATTTTCTTAAAAGATTGTGTGTGTGTGTGTGTGTGTGTGTTTTATGATTTTTCAGAGAAAAAAAAGCATTTTATTACTTGAATACACATTTCGTTAATGACTCTGGAGATTGGGCATTCATCCACTTGATAAATACATCCTGAGTATTTTCATTTCTAAGAATTGGTGCTTTGAATCCTTTGCCCATTTATCTCTTAGTACCTTCCTACTTTTCTTATCAACTTGAATTTTTGTACATTTTATTTTTCCCAAATTTCCATCAGCAAATACCGATGAATGCCTTTTTTTTTTCCTGAGACGGAGTCTAGTTTTGTCTCCCAGGCTGGGGTGCACTGGTGCAATCTCGGCTCACTACCACCTCTGCCTCTTGGGTTCAAGTGATTCTCCTGCCTCTGCCTCCCGAGCGGCTGAGATTACAGGCGCATGCCACCACCCCTGGGTAGTTTTTTTATTTTTTCTAAGATGGGGTTTCACCATGATGGCCAGGCTGGTCCTGAACTCCTGACCTCAGGTGATCCACCCACCTCGGCCTCCCAAAGTGCTAGGATTACAGGCATGAGCCACAGCGCCCAGCAGTTTTTGTATTTTTAATAGAGACAGGGTTTCACTGTGTTGGCCAGGCTGATCTCAAACTCCTGACCTCATGATCCGCCTGCCTCAGCCTCCCAAAGTGCTGGGAATTAAAAGTGTGAGCCACCACACCCAGCCCTGCCGAATGTCTTAATTCTGTTTCTTGCTTAATACATTTTTGTATTTTGTAGCCAAATCAATTCATTTTCCCTTTGTGATTCTGTCATTGCTTTTAAACACAGACCATGCCCTTCCGGAGATGTGGGGTCACTTTTACTTTCTTTTAGCATTTTTTATGATTTACTTTCTTTTTCTAAAAGTATATTTTAAATCTCTCTAGGGCAAACAATGTTCAAATGAAATATAATGCAAGTCACAAATGTGATCCATACATGTAATTTTATTTTATTTTATTTTATTTTATTTATTTTTGAGACTGAATCTCTCTCTGTCACCCAGGCTGGAGTGCAGTGGTGCGATCTCGCTCACTGCAACCTCCACCTCCTGGGTTTAAGTGATTCTCCTGTCTCAGCCTCCCAAGTAGCTGGAATTACATGTGCACACCATCATGCCTGGCTAATTTTTCTATTTTTAGTAGAGATAGGGTTTCACCATGTTACCGAGGCTGGTCTCAAACTCCTGGGCTCAAGCAATCTGCTCACCTCACCCTCTCAAAGTACTGGGATTACAGGTGCGAGCCACCATGCCCAGCCTATATATGTAATTTTAAACCTTTACAGTGGCTACTTTTTTTTTTTTGAGA
>CAUYLG010041897.1:0-75971 GCA_963573385.1 Cacajao melanocephalus
GGTGATGAAGTTTTTTCTGTTTCTTAGTTTTCCTTTGGCGGACGCCCCTTCCCTACAGAGCTAGGCTTTCCCTGGTTCAGCTGTGCTTACTGTGAAACTCTCAGTCCTCAGCGCTTCCAATTGCTGTTCTCCTTGTGGGGATAGGACCAGCCGAGCCCGACTCAAAGGGCACCCAGTCGCTTATACTCCATACTGAGAAGCGCAGTGCTGCGCTGCGCCGGGGCGCCGGCAAAACAGCTGTGCCGGCCAAAAGAGTCGCGCTGGTGACACGTGTGGCTCCTCCGCCGGGAATCTCCCAGTTTGTGGGCCACAGAAATTTGTCTGAAATTGCGGCGTCCACTCGCTCTCTGTGCTTTCACTGGGAGCTACAATCCTGAGCTGTTGTTAATCAGCCATCTTGGATCTCTCCGCCTGGTGATGGTGGTTTTTCTGTTTCTTAGTTTTCCTTTGGCGGATGCTCCTTCCCCGCACAGCTGGACCTTCCCGGTTCAGCTGTGCTTACTGTGAAACTCTCAGTCCTCAGCATTTCCAATTGCTGTTCTCCTTGTGGGGATGGGACCAGCCAAGCCGGACTCAAAGGGCACCCCGTCCCGTATACTCTGCACCGAGAAACGCCGTGCCGGGGCGCCGGCAAAACAGCCACACCGGCCAAAAAAGTCACGCTGGTGACCCGTGTGGCTCCTCTGCCGGGAATCTCCCAGTCTGTGGGCAACAAAAATTTGTCTGAAAGTGCGGCATCCACTCGCTCTCTGCGCTTTCACTGGGAGCTACAATCCTGAGCTGTTGTTAATTGGCCATCTTGGATCTCTCTCTGGATGTTTTCCATTTATGATAGGTCTATCAGGACATGATCCCATCATAAGTCGAGAACCATCTGTATAGACTGGTAATTCCAATTAAGTGCATCCAAGTAGCACACTGCTATAGCCTTTATTCCTAATTCATTCATTCATCAGGCATGCATGTATGCAGCACCCCTAAACCCTTTGCCAGGCATTATTCAAGGTAGAAGTATGCAACTGTGACAAAAAATATTGTGTTTATGCTCAAACTTCTAGTCTTTATAAGAATGACAGTAAGATGTGTGTAGGTTATGGAAATGGAACCTTTAAAAACGTATTTAATTAGCGTAAAAAGCAAGAGAATCCCACCCAAGCAAATTTCCCCACTCTTCCTAAGTTTTAAAGGGCAATTCCCAGAAATAATTGAGATTGTGGACCTGCCCCAAGACTGGAAGCATGTATAGTCACCCACCTCATAATGACATTTTGGGCAACAATAGGCTGCATACATGATAATGATAGAAGACAGAAGATTATAATGCAGCATTTTTACTGTATCTTTTCTATGTTAAGATACACTTAGATACACGAATACTTACTATTGTATTACAACTGCCTACAGAGTTCAGTACAGCAACATGCAATACAGGCTTGTAGCTTATGAGCAATAGGCTAGCCCAGGTAGCCCAGGTGAGCAGTAGGCTAGACCATATGCGTTTGTGTAAGTGCACTCCATCATGGTCACACAATGATGAAATTGCCTTACTTCACATTTCTCAGCGTATCCCTGTGGTTAAGCAATGCGTGACTGTATGTAGTAACATTAAATAAAATCGCCACCCAGTGGAAAATCTCAGAATTGTCCCGATTCCCACTAACAGAATTAACAGAATTTTCCCATTTCTTTTTTTTCTTTATAACTTCCTTAAGCAAGTCATGTTATCATGCGCTAGTTCCCCTGAGGTTCAACATAGCATTGTTTGTTTTCACAAAGTCTATGCCGTGTCAACCAACCAGTGGCCAGATGTTTCCAGAGAGCCTGAAATCCAAGACAAGCATGGAAGGACAGCCTCATTTTCTCCCTGGGGCGCTGCCAACTTTCAAGAAGAACCAATAGCCTCCCCAATCTTTGAAAAAGGCCTCATCAAGGCAAATCCAAAAAAAATTATCCCCCAATTCCCTGCCAAATAGGTTCCATACTCAAACCCCAAGGCAAAGGGAAGGGAATGTTAGATTCATTAGTTTAACACCAGCTAGGCAGGTGCAGCCGAGACTGAGCTGAAGAATAAACATTAGGAAATAAAGTTCTCTGACGGCATGGAGCATGATCTCTCTCTTGAGAACCTCGCTTAGGCCCAGGTGTCCTTCTAGACATTCCCTGTATCTGCCTCACAGTGACTCAGACCCCTCCTACCTCCCTGCTCAGACAAGAACCTCAGAAACAACAGAGAACATGAGAAATCGGCAGTTCATGGTCCTGGACAGACCGGAAGCTGGAGCTGGGCAGAAAGACATTTAGAATTGTGGGATGCTGTGGGCTTTTGCATCCTCAGGGCCACAGGATTCTGGAGCTTTGGCATTCTGGTTCCTGGTTGGTGGGATGAAATAAATTGCCCTTTTCTGTCTCCACCCTGAATTCTTCATGGTCATGGTCTTGACTCTTGATTTACAAAATGGGATACACCAAAGCAAGATGAGGAGGCTCCATCTGTGTCTACACACTTCTGTTCCCTGGAGCTTGTCGTCAGCCCTGCAAAACATCAAGTGCTCAGCGCTGCCCATGCACAGGAGGCTCTTAATACAGGGCAGAGACTGTAATCCTCATCCTCATCCGTTTCCTTCCCACCTTCCTCAGTGCCTGGGGGCTTATGTCCCACCTCAAAGGAATGCAGACATCTTGCCAATTCTCATCATGCATGATTCCATATTTGCAAATTCACGTACTTCCTAAAACCTACTTGTCACCTCCAAATCAAAACTGATGGCACTTTCACAGTCATTCTCCAACATGTCCAGAGCAGCAAAAAATCTAAGTCGCCTGATGCATGTTTCCATATGAGGTCGAACGACCTCTGGTGCTGTAAAAATTGTTCCTTTTAGAAGAATTCCTTGAACCTGGGAGGCAGAGATTGTAGTGAGCTGAGATTGCACCACTGGACTCCAGCCTGGGCGATAGTGAGAGACTCCGTCTCAAAAAAAAAATGTTCTTTTTATGATCTATCTAGTTTTATGATCTATCTAGTAGCCTGTGTTTGGAATTTTCATGTTTTTGGTGGCAATTTTGTTGGCTAAGATAGCACTTGGTATGGTTTGGCTATGTCCTCACCCTAATCACATCTTGAATTATAGCTCCCATAATCCCCATCTGTCACAGGAGGGAACTGATGGGAAGTAACTGAATCATGGGGGCAGGTTTTCCTCATGCTGTTCTCTTGATAGTGAATAAGTCTCATGAGATCTGATGGTATTACAAAGGGCAGTTCCCCTGCACACTGTCTTCCTTGCTGCCGCGTAAGATGTGCCTTTGCTTTTCCTTCACCTTCCACCATGATTCGAACTGTGAGTTCATGATTGGAACTGTTGAGGCCTCCCCAGCCATGTGGAACTGTGAGTCCATTAAACCTCTCTCCTTTATAAATTACCTAGTCGCAGGTACTTCTTTATAGCTGCATGAGAACAGACTAATACGGCACCTGAGTATAGTGTGAGCATAAGAATGTGATGGCGCTGTGGGGAACATACATGTGTCAGATTAGCTTCCTTCAAGAGGACTCAGGATAAAAATCTTAGCTCATCCCCTGGTAGGGAGCTTTTGATGAATTTATCTGACCCCATGGCCTCAGTTTCCTCACTGGTAAAATGAGGAGGGGAGGTGTGGGTAGTCTTTTCAACGTTACCATCCTCTAGCTAAGTAATGTATTTTTTAATTATAAAGTTTCATAAATATTTATTGTTGTGGACATTCTTCTTTCAGAGTATAAAGGCAAACACAGCCACTTAGTCACTCTTGTTAGACTGCTCTAAAGCAATCAGCATCACTTTCAGAGGAGGACAACTGAGTTCTATGTAGTTGAGGATGTAAAGGAATCCAGGGTCAAGGCTGTTCTAGGATGGCCCTGAAAATCTTGAGGATGACCAATGTGTAGGTTCCTCTCTCTTTTGTGAATCACACAACCTCAAAATAACCAGGAAGACAGCCTCAAAGGCAGTTACCCCCAAAAGATAATATTGCCCCAGGGTGTTTTCTGTTTCTCATCACACACATGTTCATTAGTCACCCTGGGGCTCTGGACCGAGGTTTTCCCAGCTCGGGTGGACAGGCCAACGTGCAGCAAAGCTGCTCAGCCACTCTCCCAAGCAAGAACCCGAGATTCTTTGTCATAATCAGGTGCATAAGGAAACCCGTTGGGGTCAGGGAAAAGTGTCTCTCCTTAAGCATCTCAAAGTTGTACAGACATTTAACCAAGTTTCCTACTTCCTGTCAAAAAATCCCAACTGAGTAACCAGCCAGGCACAGGTAGGTGGTGACAGATATTTGTGCAAAAATTAGATGTGGTCTCTTGAAGTCCTCACAGTCCAAGAACATTCCACTCAATACAGTGAGCTCCATGATCACTATGGGCTGGTCTCACACCGCGTCCCGGGGGAAGCAGAGAGAAATCCACAGATGCTGGCTTGAGAGACATGATCCAGCAAGAGACCAGACTGTTTGATCCAGAACCCCGTAGAAATACAGTGGTCCTGTCAGCAGGTCTGAGATAGATGTCTAGCCAAGTGACAATCTCCAGTATGGCCTTAGGATTCACCAAAGTCATCCCTACTCCTGTGACATGTGAGGCATACGGATTTGCCTTTAGGTGGCAACAAAGAATATCTGCACTCCAGATCTTGGTGGAGAATTCAGTCTCTCTGCTGCCTAACTCTTATCAATTGTTAAAATAAATGGTATTATGGATGATTTTCCTGGAGTACACACAGTCCAGCAATGCCTTTATAAGCATTTCCCAGCGTGGTATATTAGACACACACTATTTACCCATGTGGTATATAGCCTTAAAAAAAAAAAGTTCCTTGATCAAATTGGTTACTCACATTTTTTATTTAACTGCAGAACTCTACACAAGTGTTTGTGTGTGTGTGCATGTGTGTGGTATGTATGTGTGTGTGGTGTGTGTGTGGTGTGTGGTGTGTGTGGTGTGTATGTGTGTGTGCTGTGTGTATATGTGTATGTGTGTGGTGTATGTGTATGTGGTATGTATGTATATGTGTGTGTGGTGTGTGTATGCGTATGTGTGAGGCGTGTGTATATGTGTATGTGTGTGTGGTGTATGTGTATGTTGTGTATGTGTGTGTTGTATATGTGTATGTGTGTGGTGTGTATGTGTGTGGTATATGTGTACATGGTATGTGTGTATGTATATGTGTATGTGTGTGTGTATGTGTATATGTGTGAGGTGTGCATGTATGTGTATGTGTGGTATGTGTGGTGTGTGTGTGGTGTATATGTGTAGCATGTGTGTATGTGTGTGGTGATATGTATTTGTGTGGTGTATGTGTGGTGTGTATGTGTGTGATGTATATATGTGGTTTGTGTATATGTGTGTATGTGGGGTATATGTGTGTGTGATGTGTGTGGTGTGTGTGGTGTGTATGTGTATGTGTGTGGTGTATCTGTGTGGGGGGTGTGTGTGTGTGAGGTGTGTGTGTGTGTGTGGCGTGTGGTGTGTGTGTGTAGGGGGCCGTACATGCACCCCTCAGGGCAGGGATCTGCTATGGCCTGAAAGTTTGTCTCTCTCCAAGATTCATATGTTGAACTCTAATCCCCAGCATGGAGGTATTAAGGAGTGGGGCTTGTGAGTGGTGACTAGGTCATGAAGGTGGAGTCCTCATGAATGGAATCTGCTCTTATTAAAGAGGTCTGAGCTGGGCAAATTGGCTCCTGCCTGTAGGCCCAAGGACTCAGGAGGCTGAGGCGGGAGGATTGCTTCTGGCCAAGAGTTCAAGACCAGCCTGGACAACATAGTCACACTCCCTCATCCCTAAAAACAAATAAACAAACAAGTAACTAGCCGGGTGGTGTGTGCACCTGCAGTCCCAGCTACTTGAGAGGCTGAGGCAGGAGGATGGCGTCAGCCCAAGAGTTTGAGGTTTCAGTGAGCTATGATCGCACCACTGCACTCTAGCCTGGGCGACAGAGACCCTGTTCCTAAAAAAAGAAAAAATAAAAAGAGGCCTGAGGGAGCTTGTGTGCCCCTTCTGCCATGCGAAGACATGAACAAGATGCTATCTCTGAAGAACAGACTCTCACCAGAAACACAATTTGCTAGTGCCTTGATCTTAGACTTCTGTGGACTTCCCAGTCCCCAGAACTGTGAGCAGTAAATGCTATTGTTTATAAATTACCCAGCCTAAAGTATTCTGTTATAGCAGCCTGAATAGACTAAGACAGACCTCAGACTTTTCTTCATTGATGTACCCCCACGTGCCTAAAATGGTGGCTGGAACATCAATACTCTTTGAATGAATAAATGAATCTTACATGAAAATCTTTACATTCAATCAATACTGATAAAATACATTGAAGTCAAGGAACAATATGCATTAATAAAATGCAACAGTTCATAAAAATGTTTAACTAGGCACACCAAATCCTTAACCATTCAGTCACTTAGATAACACATATATGTGTGGTAGAAAAACAACAGCAAGAACAGCCCTGAAGCTACAATAGGACTCCTTCAACAAATGCAGCATTTAGTGAGAATTTATAGAACCAAGCAAACCTGAGCAATCGTAAACCTGTAGCCACCACAACAAATACAGTTTGAGAGGCCCAAACATAGCGCAGAGCTTTTGATATGCTAGTTTTGAGTTTTCAAAGAGGGGCTTTAGGGTACACTACTTGCCAAATACGTATAGTTTCGTGGCAGCCAGGGATCCATTTTCTCACAGGGTAAAACTGCTCAGACTCCAGCCAATTCCATAGCGCATCAAAGTCAGAAGCCTTGCTGCAGTTTCTGCTAATGCTCAGAAGTTAAAGCTTCATGGTTCAATGTCTCTTCCTATTTGCACAGACACAAAGCTCAGTCTCCTCACCCTCTCCGTGCAGCATCCAATCTGTTCAAAATCTTGGATTTCACAAGGAAGAGCCACATGGCACAGCCTTCCATGGTCTTCATAGTTCCACCCACACCCCTCACTCCCCTGTCTCTAATTCTGAAGCTTTGGATTTGGTGGCTCCAAATTTCTTCACCATTTCTTATAAGAGTGATCTCCCCTTTCCTCTAACACTCAGACACAATGGAGAAAGGCTCAGATTCTATCCCTAAACTTGCGAATCCAATCTACTTCTCCGAACCCTCTTGGTTTTTGGGTGGCCCATCATCCATTCTCTCTCCTCCGAGTTACAACTGAGCTTGGGAGAATAGGTGCACCTGTCTGAATAGGTGCATCTTGGAACATCTGTTAATTCAGGTGTCCTGCTTTCCTGTGGCTAAGTGCCAGGGGCCACTCAGACTTTGCTGAGCTGTTGAACCTTGAGGGGAGTTATCTGATAATAGTGGGGATGGGGAAAAGGAACAGATGAAATTCTTTTGTTTTGGTGGCTATGGGGGCATCAGGATTTTTTTTTTTTTTTTGGTAGTGAGACCCCAGGAGTTTTCAGGTTCCTGTCATTTTGAGACTTTCCCGCCTTCTCCTTGATTCCATGACCTCACTATAGCCTTTCCATAAACTCTCTTCTGCATATGTGAGCCACTTTATTTCTGTTGCTTACAACCAAGGAACCTGACTCTTTGCTCCACCAGTACAGCAAAGGCCTTTCTAATGAGAACAGTCAGGGTCTATCAAAAAAGTTGTTTTGTTTCTAATGTGACACATCTATTAGCATCTCCCATGAATGTTAAGTTTAGTTTGGGAAATGCCCTAGATGTTCTACATTTTATTTCTGAATCTATTCAAAGGCTGTGGATTCCACTCATGTGGTTTGCATTAGTTTTCTATTCCTGTGTAACAAATTGCCACAAATTCAGCAGCTTACAACACCTTTTAATGATCTCACAGTTTCTGTAGTTCGGAAGTCCAGTCATGGTGTAACTGGGTTCTCTGTGCGAAGTCTCACAAGGCTGAAATCAAGATGTTTGCTGGGCTGTGTTCTCATCCAGAGGTCTGGATCTTGCTCCAAGCTCATTCAGGCTGATGGCAGGATCCAGGTCCTTGGGATTGTAGCACTGAGGTCCCTGCTGTCTCATCGGCTGTCAGCTGAAGGTCTCTCTCAGCTCCTAGAGGATGCCCTCAGTTCCCGGCCATGTGGCTTTCTCACAGCATGGCAGCATCCTTCTTCAAGGCTAGCAGAGACTCTCCTTCAACTCTAGATCTTCTTTAATGGCCTAATTAGGTCAGACCACCCAGGATCATCTCCTTTTGATTTACTTAAAGCCACTGATTAGGGACTTCATTACATTGGGAACACCCCTTCACTATGTATATCCCATAATCAAATTGTGGGAGTGACACCCATCACTGTCCTGCCTACACCCAAGGGGAAGAGATTATGCAGGAGGCGTATACCAGGGGGCGTGAATCTCAGAATTCTGCCCAGCACAGGGTCTTGTTCCCAGTTCTCTGGGGAGCAGAACTACCTTTTACTTTTCCCTTGGCCTTTATTTTTAAAGTGTCTATGGTACCTCATATACGGCAATTGTTAGGGTCACTGTCTCTGCCCCAAATAAGGAATATATATTCTTGGAATTAAGAACCAAGACCCATTATACCTTGCTGAAAGAGTGGTAGGTTTTGCCTTGTGGTTCATAGGAATCACATGAGTGAACTTGATTTTCTTTTCACTTTAGCTCGTGGGAAGCTCAGAAACAAATATGTGGCTAAGTTTAAGTAACTGAGTAGAAATTTATGAGTACCTGTATCTTACAATACCTGTGTTTCATTTCCCCACATGCTCCTGCCCAGCCTCACTCTTTCATTTTAATTCAAAAACTTTTCTGGCACTGACTGCTATTTTATGGTAGACAGTCTTATAAGTAGCCTCTAACATATTGTATAAGAAAATAGGGAATACATAAAAATGAAATAAAATAATAGCTAATCTAAACAGAGCCATTATTGTGACCAGCTAGTATAAGCATGATCACATTTGATCTTTACAACCACCCTAGGAAGTAAGACACTTTAATATGCTTATTTAATAGATGAGGAAGTAGATGGGGCTTAGAGAAGGTAACAGGTAGTACCAGAACAACCATTCAAGTCCAAGGCTGTGAACCCTCTCACCCTATTGATTTAAATACACTTACATTTTAAAGGGAGGAAAGAGTGGGGATAGTTGGCTGCCTATGAAACCCTCTAGACTAGAAAGAGAGCATCGCACATACTATTAAGACTAGGGGATTTGTTTTCTGCACTCCTTGCCTGGCAAGTGCTCTTTACAACATAAAACAAAGTTCATTGCAGAGTGCAGAATTCAGTAAGAGCTAAGCCCCTCTTGAAAGTAGGAAAGGGGCTCTCAGAAATAGAAGAAGAGGCTGGGTGCAGTGGTTCATGCCTGTAATCCCAGCACTTTGGGAGGCCAAGGTGGGCAGATTATAAGGTCAGGAGATCAAGACCATCCTGGCCAACATAAAACCCCATTCTCTACTAAAAAAAAATACAAAAATTGGCCGAGCATGGTGGTAGCTCCCTAGAATCCCAGCTACTGGGGAGGCTGAGGCAGGAGAATCATTTGAACCTGGAAGGCGGAGGTTGCAGCGAGCTGAGATTGTAGCACTGCACTTCAGCCTGGTGACAGAGGGGGACTCTGTCTAAAAAAATAAATAAATAAATAAAAAGAGAGAGAAATAAAAGGGCTTGGAAACAAATAAGTAAGCATTTTCCTTGGTGAGTTGTAAACAGGTATAAGAGAATATCTGACACCAAGACCCAAGCATGCTGTGACTGTTTCCATACAGAAGATTTTTGAATATTCACTGTGCAACTAAGGAATAAAGTATATTCTTTCTAAATCACAGTATGAAAAACTAGAGTTGACAAGACACATTCTGAAGGCATATCACTGATGCCAGCCCACATTCTTTAACCCTTTCTCCATAGGATATTATTTATACAGTAAATATAATATAGTTATTGGAAAATAAATGTTTATTATAGTAAAAATAAATACAACATTAAAAAATAAGTCAGCTAATAATTATTGTCAGAGGTTTACATCCATATCAATACCAACGTGATGTTTATGAAAAAATGAACATGGCTGACTAGTTTACGTACTTACCTAGGACCATAAACAGCCTTGACTAGAGACAGCCAGGCCTTAGGTGTCATGCCTATGACTCATTAGGAGTCACTGTGACTCATGACGCCACGTTGTGGCAGCTTCCACAACTGTAAGTCCATTAACAGAAGCAAGACTATACCTAATCCCCATAAAGTTTCAGCCAGAATGACATTGGCTAGGTTTTATCTTGGAGTCTATTTCAAAGCTAATATGAAGGTAAGAACCCAGGCATTCTGACCTTTTGAGAGGGTGAGAGCAAGAATGAAAATGAGAGGGAGAAAGAGAGAGAGGAGAGAGAAAAAGAAAGAGAGACTGAAAGTTTAGTGGAAGGCGCATCTTCGCTGCAGCTTTTCAAGCTACTAGAATATTACCAGCAACACAAAATGCCCCTTGGAGGACTATGTTCTATAAATTCAAATTTTATGAGTAGTCCTTTGACGTGCATAAAAATTGACAAGAGAATTTAAGGTGGTTCCACTAATTATAAAGTGAAGGAGTAGTAAGAAGACTAAGCCTAACTGTGCATGCCTTAAGCTTTCCACAGGACTCCATCAATGTGGCTGATGCAATGTCCTACCAGAGCGTGAGAAACCACCAGAGAGGGCAGCTGATTTCCCTTGCACACAGGGACATGTGTGAGGTTGTCCTACTCTTCGCACTGAATCTACTTGTTACCAGCGACTACATTTCCCATTGACATGCCTTTTATTTCATAAGCACCTTCATCCGGGCTAAAGACGCCCTCACCCCCAGACTGCCTTTCCTTATAAACTTTCAAAATCTGGCTCCAATGATAATTCAAGTCTAGTTCTGCAGTAGTTCTCCCTCAACACCAAAGCTTATATATTTTTAAATAAAAAATCACCCTTCAGCTCGCAGGGAATCATCTAACAGCATTCCTTGCTCTGCTTTTTTTTTTCTTTTTCCTTGGTGTTTCATTTTTTCCGCTCTCTTCGATTGCTTGAAACACTTTTAAGTATACCAGCACACCACAACAAATATTTGGGTCACAGCTTGCTTTAATGATGTGCTTTCGAAATGGTGGTTTTAATCCTGGCTGCATTTTGGTTGTTTTCCTTTTGCAGTGAGAACTCACAGGCATTTCTGCCTGGGATTGGGATCAGGATCAGGAGAACAGGGCACCCTAGATTTCCCAAGGGACTCCTTATTCTTGGCTCCATGGGAAGCCACGCTTAACACCCCAGCCTTGCGACCCTCAGAGCATATGTCCCGGCCTCCCTCTAGATGGCACCATGGAGCAGATGTGATTGTCTTAGGGACCCTCATCTTCCTGTATCAGCTATTACCCTCTTCTCGGTAGGTGAAACCAGGTCCAAGTGCACAGCTTTGAAGGGGAAAAGAGGCCTCCTGGGAACTCCTTGCAGCCCGGGGGGAATGTGGAAGCAGTGAATGTTCTGTCTGGGTAGCGGTGTGCGGGCTAGGAATGGGCTGGCCACATGTGCCTGAGCCTGCTACATGTTTCTGACGGATTAGCGACTGATGAGAAGACCCCAACACAGCGGGGCACCGTTAGTGTAAGTTCTGGATTTAATTAGCCCATTATCAAAGTCTCATCAGAATATGGTTGCCAAATAAAAATACAGGACGCCAGTTAAATTTGGATTTCAGATAAACAGCAAATGCTTTTTTTAGTATAAGGATACCCCGCGTATTTGAAGAGAACTTGCACTGAAGTCTCTTTTCAATTTACTGTAGTGTTTTCCTATAGTCAGAGTACTAAAGAAATCTGCGTACTTTTGTATCAGAGACTGTTTATCAACACTGAGGGCTTTCCCCTGGCTTTCAAAGCAAATTTGACATCAGCAGGGCTACATTCCAAGGGGACACGGCAGAAATGAGTGCCCATTTGTTTCTGAACAGTATCTCCACTATGCTTTTGGGAGTTCCAGAAAGCCCACCTCTCTGCAGAACCTAAGCTCCTTTTATCACAAGCTGGAGGGGGTCACCTTCTTCTCCCCCTTACCCAAGACTCTAGTCCCACCTCCTTATGGCACTCTGTCACCAACAATACATCCTCCCCACTGTCATCGCCCTCCATCCCTCACTCATGGTAAAAAAGTGAGAGACACAAATCACAATGTGAATGCACTTCATGCCACCGAACTGTACACTTAAAAATGGCTAAAATGGCTGGGCATGGTGGCACATGCCTGTAACCCCAGCTACTCAGGAGGCTGAGGCATAAGAATCACTTGAACCTGGGAGGCAGAAGTTGCAGTGAGCCCATAGTGCCACTCCACTCTAGCTTAGGTGACAGAGTAAGACCCTGTCTCAGGAAAAAAAAAAAAAGAAAAGAAAAAAAAGGCTAAAATGGTAAATTTTATGTTAGGTATATTTTATCACAATTAAACACAAGGAGCAGGGGGATTGTCTTACTGCAAGATTGCAGCTCAGCCCAACCCCCGCCTGCCCTCATTTCAAATTCTTCTCCAGGTGCCCTCCTGCCTGGGAAACCCAGGCAAAATGAGGCCTGGCCTGGCCTCCTGCTTGCTTCCACGTGCTCTTTCCTGAGCTGTGTGCGGACCCAGGATGTCTCTCCTTCCAACTTCCTCCCCTACATCAGGCCCCTTGCACCGCCTCTTGTCTCAGGAGACCCCACTGCTCAGTCCCTCATCTCCAAGGTCCGACCTGCAAGCCCTTTCCCGAGCCCTCCTCCATCAGTCCTACCTGCAGGGGAGGCTGGGCCCATCATTTCTCCTATTTATGAGATATTAGCAATGCCTGATCCCTCAACCATTTCATATTTTATTTTCCAAATGTCAAATGAGTAGCCAAGCATAATAATGTGTCCTTATTCGACCCCAAACTCCCCTGACTTCCAGGTACAAAGCTTTCTCACAGCCCACGGGGCCTAGAAAGTGCCTTTTATCCTCCTGGCATCTCTCAGTCACCCCCTGCCAGACATTCTGTGCTCTGTCCATCCCCCTACCTCACAATGGCTGGGCAGAAGGGACCGGTTTGTGTCCTGGTGCAGGCACCAGTGAGCCTCGTGGATCCCCCGTAGCTCCCTGCACTTGTCCTGGACAAATTCAATTCCTTCTCTGCTTTGGTTTTCCTGTTCTTTTTCTCTCATCCTCCCAACCTCCTGTCAGAAAAATTCTTCCAAACTCTAATGAGGAGCTGAATTGTGTCTGTCTAATTATGTCCTCCCGGATCTTTATTCGGAAAGAAGGTCTTCGGTGATGTCATTGAGGTAAGGATCAAAATGAGGTCACACTGGATCAGGGTGGATCCTAAATCCAATGAGAGTGTCTATAAAAGACAGAAGAGGGCAGAGGCAGACAAAGGGAGAAGGCTGATGTGGACGGAGGCAGAGATCGCAGTGTTGTGTCAGCAAGCTGAGGAACTCCAAGGGCTGCCGGCCACCAGCAGAAGCTGGGAGAGAGGCATGGGAAAGATTCTTCCTTGGAGGCTCCAGAAGGAATCGGCGCTGCCTACACCTTGATTTCTGACTGCTGGCCTCTTGGTCTCCAAGAGAATAAAATTTTGTTGTTCTAAGCCACCCAATTTGTTAAGAGAGCCCCAGGAAATTAACACATAAACCAATTGGCAAAACTCTGGACACACTGGCACCAATGACTGAGCCAGTCAACTGTGATGGGCTGGAGTCCCTGCACATCCTCAGGGGAGCTCCTGGGAAAGAAAGGGGCCTGGGGATGAGGACAGCAGAAAGGAAAATAAAAAAATTAAGAGGCCAAAGAGCATGTTTAGCCAGACCTGCCCACTGACCACGCCTGGGTTATGGGGGATGGAAAGGGCATGCCCAAGAATGAAAAGAACAAAGTGTATTATCACCAGCACAGGCTGGGGGGCATGGACGGAAGAGCAAGGGCCAGGTCCAGTGTCGCTGACTTCATTTATTTGTAAATTGGATAAATAGCACCTCTCCCTTTCAGGTCTCACCGAAAAACCGAACCAAATCAACCCAGCGGGATCACAGACATCAAGGGCTCAGAAAATAAGGAATAAGTTAATTTGTTAACCCTAAGGCTGTTTTCTAACTCAATTTATCTAAGAGAGACAGTTTCATTAGCTGTGATAAGTGCCAGATATCTAGCCTTCACTCTTGCAGCTCAGTCACTGAATGATAGACCTTCGTGAGTCCCAGGTGGGCCCCCAGCAGGCTCTCACCAGGCCCTGGTAGAGGGCTGCAGGGGGTGGTCGCCAGGCAGTGAGCGCTGCAAAATTTGCCTGTCCAAAGTGAGCTCCTCAGACCAGCTGCAGCACACCAGCATAAGGGCAAGGGAGTTTGCTAGCAATGCAGAATCTCAGGCCCCCACCCCAGACAGTGACTACAAAGCTGCGTCTTAGCAAGATCCCAGGTAGCTCATTTGCATGTTAACATTGAGAAGCTCTGGAATAAAACATGGGCTTGCCCTCAAAGGTGATTCTTACAACATCCCTCTGGAACAAACTTATCATATTCTAAAAAATAAAAAACAGAGCTCAGAAAGCTTGAGTAACTTGCTTAACGTCACACAGCTTGTAAGCAATTGGGTGGGATTCCATTTTTGATTCCAAACTCATCTTCTTAGCTTTGCTCATTATCTTTATCAGAAGGTGCAAATGACGACATGGGGACAACATAATCCTATATCATAAGAATCAGTTAAGAAGTAAACCATGGTGGATACAGTCCTTGTACCTTTGTAGCTTTATCCTTACTTTTTTTTTGAGATGGAGTTTCGCTCTTGTTGCCCAGGCTGGAGTACAGTGGCATGATCTCGGATCACTGCAACCTCCACCTCCCAGGTTCAAGCAATTCTCCTGCCTCAGCCTCCCAAGTAGCTGGGATTAGACGCATGTGCCACCACACCCAGCTAATTTTGTATTTTTAGTAGAGATGGGGTTTTTCCATATTGGTCAGGCTGGTCTTGAACTTCTAACCTCAGGTGATCTGGCTACCTCGGCCTCCTAAAGTGCTGGGATTACAGGCATGAGCCACGGCACCCAGCTCTCACTTTTAAGGATATTGACAATATATACCCCCCAAACATGCTTCTCTTAAATCAGCATGTGTTAACATGTTAGAATTTTTTGAACAAGTAATAGTATCCCAGCAAACCGTGTTTCCCTAGAAAAGGTCCAGTGCTTTCTGGTATTCTTCTGAGCAAGTGTAAAAGCCAAAGAACTTATAAATTGTGTGCCTTTTAATTCTTGGCACACAATATAGAATAAGCACACACCTTATTATGTGCTTTAAGAATGTATGGATTCCTCTCTTTTATACCATTGCTTTTTACATGCTTTTTTGTTGTTGTTGAAGAATTGCTATTGGGGGTCAAGGCAGGAGGTGGGTGTATTAGATCATATGATTGCTACTGAGGGCTTTTAGGCTGAGACCACTTGTCCAGCCTGCAGTGCCAGGCTCTTCTGAGTATGAACACGGGCTTAGCAGCATGATTAAGACTTCTCTTAAATAACCACCGAGAAGTAAATTTTATCCAGAAACATGACATTTTAATCAGAATTCACCAGTCTTTGCCCTGTGGCTCTCTGTCCCTGGGCACATGTTCAGCCAGACTTGGCAGCTGTGACTCTCAGACAGGCTGAAAAATTCTTTTCCTCTGGGAGCTCCCCAGGGCTCAGGGTGGGTTGCTGGAATACCAGTGAGGGAGGAATCATGCTGTGATCACAGGCGCAGTGGCTCTTGACTGGGAGGCTGGCTGTTCACTCCCCCTTTCCTGGTTCTTTCTCCATTCTCCCGCCTTTGGTTAGAAATGACTCAGCTCATCCTTTCTGCCCCTTGGCCCTCGACTCTGTCATTCCCTCTCACCGCCACCTGAGCCTCACCTTCTCGGGTTCAGGGAGGAATGTCAGCTTTAAACTTCTCCCCAGCGTCCCCAGATCCCCAGTCACCATGTTCCTCCACCAGATCTGCTGTACTTAGGCCTCCCTGCTGGGCTCCATGCCTCTCCAGCAGAGGAGTAACCCCCTGGAGTTCTCGCTTCTGAGGTGTCTCCAACTCAAAGGTAACAACTTGGGTTGGACACACAGATTAGGAGAGGGGATGTCGGATCACTAAGCTCTGATCTTCATCCTCTGCTGCTAAAGCAAGGCACACCATTTCCGAATACAGAGTCCCACTGGATCCCCATTGGATTTTGGAGCAAAAGTGACAGCAGTACCCGAGAATCTTAAAACTCCCACACCAGGAGGTAGACCTCCTTTGCTCTCTGGATGAGGAAAGATACTATGAGTCCCCATCGTAATCAGATACGGCAACAGTGTATCTCAAACAGCTGACACAATTTAAGCAATGCCAATAATAATTCTTTACTTAAGAAAGCCAAGAACCAGAGCTGCTAATAAAAAGCTTGGAATCAGTTGATGTCATTTAAAAAAGAATAAAGAATGTTGTATTATATGTGGACCGGTCAATTCTCAGACAGATGCTAACTTTTGCTTTTAAACATCTCCCAGCACGGGGTAAGACCAAAGCCAAGAGGATTAAATCTAAGAAAATGGACCTTTATCCTTAACCTTTAGTTTTTAACTTCAGCCAAACATTTCTGTCATTTAGAAAGTGTGATTAACTTTTAGATAAGTGCATTTGTTCCTTCATCAGAGAACACATGTTGTTTCTCAGCCAACATCAGCAGCAATGAGAAATACCTCAAAAATAATTATTTGGCTTCCATTTCAGGAGTGGGTGGTGGTAGAATCATGCCAAGTTCAATAGGTCAAAACCCCAGGAACTCCCACCAAGGACAGGAAATATTGGGATCAGAGAGCAGCTAGGAAGTTGGATACAACCAGCTGATGGCTGAAATCTAGGAAGAATCCTGGGGTTGTCTGGCTTTACATGGGTGAAAGTTAATGTATGGATTCCTCTCTTTTTATAATTGTTTTTTATATCAGCAAAGAAGAGAAAGATAAATATATAGTTATAGTGCCTTTTAACATTACTTACATGATTACCTTCACTGGAACTGGTTTGTTGTTTGTTTTGAGACAGGGTCTCGCTGTGTTGCACAGGTTGGAGTGCAGTTGTATAATCTCAGGTCATGGCAACCTCTGCCTCCTGGGCTCAACTCATCCTCCGACCTCAGCCTCCAGAACAGCTTCCAAGTCTGGCTGATTTTTGTATGTTTTGTAGAGTCTTGTCACGTTGTCTAAGTTGGTCTCGAACTCCTGGCCTCAAGCAATCTACCTGTCTTGGCCTCCCAAAGTCCTGGGATTACAGGCATGAGCCACTGCTCCTGGCCGTGTGTGTGCGTGCGTGTGTGTGTGTGTGTGTGTGTGTGTGTTTAAATGTGGATTTGAATTACCTTTTAATGTCACTAACTTTCAACCTGAAGACCATCTTTTAGTATTTCTTTTAAAGATGGGCTTCTAGCCACAAAGTCTGTTTTGTTTTTTCTTTCTCAATCTAGGGATGTTCTTATTTCTCTTTCATTTTTAAAAACAATTTTATTGAGATACAATTCCCATACCACACAATTCATCCATTCAAAACACATAAGTCAATGGTTTTTAGAATATCCAAGGAGTCTCATCACCATCACTATGATCAATGTTAGAACATTTTGCTCACCCCTCCAGAAACCCCCTTACTTATTAGAATTCTATGAATTGAATTATATCCCTGCAAAAAGATATGTTAAAATCTGAATCCCCAGTACCGGTGAATGTGACCTTATTTGGATGGTATCTTTTCATATGTAATCAAGTTAAGATGAGGTCACTTGGGTGGGCCTTATTCTAATATAAGCAGTATCTTTCTGAGAAGAGGGAAACTTGGACACAGACACACAGAGGAGAATGCCATGTGAAGCCAGACACAGGCACAGAGGGAAGATGGAGGCAGAGATTGGAGTTACATGACTACAAGCCAGGGAACTCCTGGGAGGCTAAACGTTGAAAGAGGGAAGGAAGAATCCTCTCCTAGAGGCGTTGGAGGGAGGATGACTCTGCCAACACCCTTATTTTGGACTTCTAGCTTCTAGAACTATGACTTTTTGGGCAAAGATTGTACTTAAGCCCTCTCACCCAGTTAGATTTTTTGCCTTTTACCACTTTCTCTCTCTCTCTCTCTCTCTCTCTCTCTCTCTCTCTCTCTCTGTGTGTGTGTGTGTGTGTGTGTGTGTGTGTGTGTGTGTGTGTCTTGGAGCTGCTTTCACATTTCAGGGTGTTTACAGTTTTGCTCCATTTTCAGCCAGGGACTAGTAACTCAGAGGGTCTCTTTCTGGGCACTCCTGAGGGGGCACAGAGCTGGGCAGGTGCCCAGCTGTTCAGATCACCAGGAATAGGGTAATTTTTTAAAGTCTGGATTTCTCAGAGTCCCCTCCGGGTGTGCGTAGCTTGCTGAGCCAAGGTTTGCTGAGGTTGTGCTTATGCCCTTTGAGTCTTCCCACAAGTCTTCCAATAAATCTACATGTCACTGATGGATCTGTGTGGCTTCGAGAATGCTTTCTAGTCTAACCCAAGACCCTTTCTGATTGTTCCTGAGTGAATACTGCCCATGTACACCACGCTTCTGGAGCCCTTGGGGTGAATGTCATCTTAGGAAGGGTATTCTGGGCTGTTTCTTTCCAATCTGCCGTGTTGCATGTGGCTACTAGATTCATGGAGCTACCCGCCCCCCACCCCTTAATTGCTCACCACCACCATGTCTACTGCTTTGACAATGAACTTAGGCAAGAATTGTTTCACGCCGCCATCCAAAAAAGTTACTCCTCTGGCAGAACTGCGGAGCTCTCCATTTTACAAGACTAGTCAAGTGCAACGGCGTTCCCCATGCCCATTCTTATGACAACCTGTATCTCCCTTTAGACAGAACCCCCCATGCCACTACACCAGAGCTGAGAGCAAGGACAGTGGCCATTTCTGCAGTGAAACTTCTGCTCTGCAAGTGGGCCCTGTGTGTTAGGGAGGGGGAGGGAAAAAGTTGATGGTCCTTGGTTTTCTCGTCTTGCCCTTCTTGGTGTAAAATCTTCATTCATTAAGGACACTCAGGGGCCCCAGAAGTCTTGACCTATCATGCCTGAATCAGAGCCCTTGACCCACAAGTAAGCTTTAAGTGGGGGAAAGATCTTCTCAGCCACACTTGCCTAAAATAGGACTTCCACAACTCAGGGCTAGAGGGTATGAGATATACTGGCAGCCTGTTCCTCTTAAAGGGGGCCCTAGACTAGGAGCTGGGGAGTGGAGAGAAGAAGTCCCTATCTTCTTGGCCATATCTTCCTGGATAGAGCTTCTATCACATGGATGTGGAGGCAGGCACATGAGAATGAGTCATGGCTCAAAGGCTACCAACTCTTAATGTTCTTACTGCCATATAGTAGATTTTCTTGAATGAATGTTTTTCCATTTGCTGTATGCTTTTCGGATAATTTCTAGAGGCATTAAATGGTTGGTTGTTTATAATTTTTACTAGTTAAATGTCTGTTTCACTAGAGAGAGGGTCTACTAAAACCCTCACATTGCCATTCTGAAGGTCTGAAATCTTTCCTTTTAATCAGACATACAGAGGTCAATCTAATTCTCTTTTCCATCATCGTCTAACTCATCCTTCAAGATCTGAAGTGGCCATCCTGCCCTTGTATCATATTTGCTACACAGAATAGACATTTCTAATATTCATCAATATTTCAAGAGTTTCTCTCTTTCCAGGAATGTGGGAAGATTATTTTCCCTTCTTGAAATTGGTGTGACTATGTGATCCGATTTGGTTGATGTAATGTGAGAAGTCTGTCACTTCCAAGCAGAGTCATTTAACTGCTGCTACATGCTTCTCTATCTGCTCTTCTCTGTTACAACAAATCCTGGAGCCTGGTGATAATGATAAAATGGGAACATCTTTGTTATCCCAGGTCCTGCGTGGTAACTGTGTGAAGCACAGCCCTCACTCCTCTGACTGGACATGTTGCATGAGCAAGAAATAAATCTTAGTTGTTCTAGGTCACTGAGACTTGAGTATTACTTGCTTCTCCAGCATATCCTAGCCTATCTCAACCAATAAGAATGCTGTTCTTAAAACTCTCATCACATGCAGTACGTTTTTGCGAATTTCAGTGGCCCTTAGCTAAGGTCAGTTTCATCTTTTGATGTGTGTATAAATCTACATTCCTTAGCAAGTCCACAAGGTGCTGCATGACCTGTGCCCTGACAACCTGTCAGTCTCATGTCTCTGTAGGATGCTTTACCTCCTCATTTCCTCTTTTGTTATATGAAGCTGCATGAGGCTCCCACTCCCATATGTATTACCAGTTCCCTCCCTTCCTTCATATGAGACCTACCATTCATCCATCCAGACAGAATAGGGCATCCATCCTTCAGAATAGAGCATGAGCCCTATTCTTAGGGACAAGGAGAGCTAGGAGAGGAGGATGGGTGAAGAGAGAGAATAAGTGAAATACTGCATTCACATATAAATTGTTTTGGAAGAGGGAGGGCCCAGAAATAGTCCTGGGATAAACTGTGTTTAAAAGAAAAAAAAAGAACTTTCCAGACAAATTGCTTACAAGCACATATCAAAGTTTTATACTCTCTGTAAGAAAAGACTGACAACCAAAAAAGAAAAGTCTGGTAAAAGATTATTAGATTAATCAGTCAGTTGGGTGGACAACCCTGACTTCCCAGAAGTTCTTAATCATTTAGGAGTATCAAAAAATTGCTCAAGCATTTAATCAGGAACCTGAATTACTTCCCAGAAGGAGCCTGTGCATTACATCATGCAGAAAGCGCTGGTACAGACCAGGTTTGGACAATTTTTCTTTCACAAAAGGCTATAAAGAGACAATCTTGGCATGGTTGGTTCTGGTTCACTCATCAGTCTTCAGCATTCCTGCATTTTGTTTTCATTCATTCAAACATTTACTGAATACCTACCAGATGACTAGATGCTGATGTTATAAAGATAAAGAGAGAGGCTCTGCTATTCAGTGAGGTCACAATCTTTGGGAATGATGGACACATGCATACATAATTTTGTAAAAAAGCAAAACTGTCCTGTAATCCAAGCACTTTGGGAGGCCAAGATGGGTGGATCACCTGAGGTTGAGAGTTCAAGACTAGCCTGACCAACACAGAGAAAGCCTGTCTCTACTAACAATACAAAATTAGCTGGGCATGGTGGCGCATGCCTGTAATCCCAGCTACTTGGGAGGCTGAGGCAGGAGAATGACTTGAACCCAGGAGGTGGGTGTTGCAGTGAGCTGAGATCGCGCCATTGCACTTCAGCCTGGACAGCAAAACCAAAACTCTGCCTTGGTATGTTTAGGAGGCCGTATGAGTGATGTAGAGGAAACAGGTGTGCTTGGAATCATAGTGACATTAGGGAAAAGGAGGGGTACAGAATATGCTTAAAGACAAAATACTTCTATTTTGGACAGCAAAGAGTTACTAGGGCATCTGGTAACCTCCCCATCCTCTGGACAGGGAGAATGCTCACAGGTACAGAATAGTCATGGCATGTTCAGGATGTTCTCTGAACCTGAACGGGGGAGGGCAGGGGTGGAGACACAGTGGCCTGTGGGGCTAAGGAATCCGGATGGAGTCCTGAGGACATGGGCGGACATCAAACCATACCAGAAAAGAAGCACCTCATCAGGTGACTCTAGAGAGTATCTCCAATTAGAAGACAACAGAAAGAGAATAGAGGCTAGAGGCTATGAGGTAAATAAAGGTGACTATAATAGCACAGCTGATAAATGATCAGAGTCTGATCTAGTCCAGCAGCAATGTGAACCATGGTGGCTGTAGAATACTCTGTCATGGATTCAGTCAACATCTGTTTTCTTGCAAAGAGCTTATGGGAGATTAGGGTATTCACACATCCACAAACATGACTTATTTATAAGACAGAAAGTGGCAAATGCCTATGAAAGCTATAGCTAAAGTGCTACAGAGGTTTAGAAAGTACATGAGAATACTATAATTGGAGAGATCAGGAGGGGTTTCAAAAAGAAGGTCACTGTATTAGTCTGTTCTCACATTGCTATAAAGAACTACATGAGACTCGGTAATTTGTAAAGAAAAGAGGTTGAATCCACTCAAGAGTTCCATAGGCTGTAAAGGAAGCATGGTTGGGAGGCCTCAGGAGACTTACAATCATGGCAGAAAGAGAAGGGGAAGCAAGTACATTTTACCATGGCAGCAGGAGAGAGAGAGGGAGAGAGCCAAGGGGGAAGTGCCACACACTTTTAAATCATCAGATCTCATGAGAACTCACTCACTATCATGAGAATAGCAAGGGGGAAATCTGCCCCCATGGTCCAGTCACCTCCCACCAGATACCTCTCCAGCATTGGGAATTACAATTCAGTATGAGATTTGAGTGGGGACACAAAGCCAAACCGTATCAGTCACCTTTGAGATGAGTTAAAAGAGCAATAGGATGAATGCTGAGATGGGTTGTGCTGTTCAAGACTAGAGAGATGGATAAGCAAAGATCTGTGAGTAAAAAAGTGAAGGGACAATGCCAGAAGGTATTAGGTTGAGCCCTAGCAGGAAATTACATGGAAAAGAAACGTTGATGCCAATTAAGGAGAATGTTGCATGCTATGGAATTTGGGCTTAATTTTAAAAGTAATGTGGAGCTACTGAGGTTGTATGAGCAGGGAAGTGATGAGATCAGGACCGTGCTTGAAGGTTAATCTTGCAACAAATTAACATTGAAGAAACTGATGAATAGGGGCCACCCCAAAATCTGAGCACTCTGTGTGAGTGGACAGCCCAGGAATGCAGGGGCTGGGAAGTGTGAGCACATTTGATGGGAGCAAAACAGATGGACTCAACATGATCAGTTAAAGACTGTATAAAGGAAGTGTGGGAGAGGAAGGCACCTACATTAAATAAACTTGAACAACTGATAAGAAAGATAACAGTATCATTATGAGAAGGTGAAAATTGCAGGGGAAGGCAGTTTGAGTAGGGACACTGGGGGATGAGTTTGCTACATGTTCGTTGCATTTGGGATGCATTTTATAGGAGATATTCAGCAAGATAGTTGAGAACATAGGAGAAAAGTTAATGCTAGGCCTGAGACTGGAAAGCAATCACCAAAGTCACGTGCTACAGTCGTGCAGGAGTCAGGGTGAACTGTCCACACAGTCTATTCATAACATCACACCTGGTATTTAAGGACTTGTAAAGGTTGTAAAAAGCTGTTTGTCCTCAAATATAATGGGAGCAGAAGGTACACACCCAGAACATTATTATGAGCAGGTATAAACAAATATACAAAAGATAAGATACATATCAACTGCATCAGTAAGTAAAAAGTAGCCTATTGGAGTTGTTTGGAGGTCTGTTTCCCGATAGAATTGCCACATTAATAATAATATTACTACAGGCTAATTCTCTTGGAGTTATATTTGTCTTTTTCTGGAATTTGACAAAGTGCTGAATCTGGCAGTGCTTGTCCAAGTAAAACCAGAGGTTTACACCAGCTTTATACCAGCTCTGTCACCCAGCCCGCAAAATGATTTATAAATAAAATACCCTTGGAAATCCGTACACTAGGACTTCTACTGATAAAGTGGCATACTTCAGAAAATGGACAACAGCATATCAGCACTTTCTTTGCTAAGATGTTTTAACATGTCATCAAGGGAAGGTGTGTTAAGTGGAACCACGATACTATCACTTTCAAAAAACCCATCTCTGTTCCCTGAATCTTTCATGGCGTGAACTGAATGATATGATGGGAAGCTGCATTTCTGAGCCCTCATCTTCCAAAAAGAAATACTGTCCTGGAGGTTCTAGCCAGGAGAATTAGGTGATAAAAAGAAATAAAAGGCATCCAGAGAAAAAGGGAAGAATTAAAACTATCTCTATTTGCAGATACGTGGTCCAGCATATAGAAAATCCTACAAAATACAGTTTTGAAATATTAGAACTAATAAATAAACTCAGCAAAGACACAGGATACAAGAACAATGTACAAATCAACTGTAGTTTTACACACTGCTGTTACTGTTTATGCCACCCTAAAATTAAAATGTTGAAGCCCTAACCCCTAATGTGATGAGATGCTTTTGGAGGTAAGCCTTTGAGAGGTAGTTAGGTTTAGATGAAGTCATGAGAGTGGTGCTCTCATGATGGGATTTGTTCCCTTATGAAAAGAGGAAGAAACATGACATAGTCTGTCTGTCTGTCTTCTCTCTCTCTCTCTCTCCAAGTTCACACACAAAGAAGAGGTCATCTGAACCATCTGCAAGCCAGGAAGAGGGTCCTCACCAATGACAGAATCTTCTGGTAACTTGATCTTGGACTTCCCAGCCTCCAGAACTGTGAGAAATAAATGTCTGTTGTGTAAGCCACCCAGTTGATGGTGTTTTGCTATAGCAGCCTGAACTGACTAAAACAACTAGTAATCAACATTCCAAAAATGAAATTAAGAAAATGATTTAATTTAGAATAGTATCAAAAAGGAATAAAATATTTAGGAATAAATTTAACAAAAGAAGAGCAAGATTTGTACACTGAAGGCTACAAAAAATTGTTGGCAGAAATTAAAGAAGATCTAGGACTGAGCACAATGGCTCATGCCTGTAATCCCACACTTTGGGAGGCTGAGGCAGGCAGATAACTTGAGCTCAAAAGTTCAAGACCAGCCTGGGCAAGATGGAAAAAACCTATCTATCTCTACAAAAAAATACAAAAATTAGCTTGATGTGATAGTGTGTGCCTATAGCCCTGGCTACTTGGGAGGCTAAGGTGGGAGGATGGCTGGAGCCCAGGAGGTAAAAGTTGCAGTGAGCCAAGATCATGCCACTGCACTCCAGCCTAAGTGACAGAGCCTGACCTGATCCCAAAACAAAAACAAAAACAGAGGAAATTAAAGATTGAAATGAATAGAAAAACATCCCACATTCATGAATCTGGAGACTTAATATTGTTAACATGGTAATACTCCCCAACCTGATCTACATATTCAATACAATCTCTATTAAAATTTCACTTGTCCTTGTTTGTAGAAATTGACAAGCTAATCTTAAAATCCATATGGGAATGTGAGAAACCTAGAATAACCAAAACAACCTTGAAAAAGAAGGACAAAGTTGAGGGACTCACTATCCCTGATTTTAAAACTTACTACAAAGCTATAGTAATCAAAACAGTGTGGTACTAGCATAAAGACACTTAGGATAATGAAATTGAGAGACCAGAAATAAACCTTTAAATTTATGATCAACTGATTTTATTACAAAGGTGCCAAGATGATTCAATGGGAAAAGATTGTTCCATTAAATTGTACTGGGGCAACTGGATATTCACATGCAAAAGAATAAAACTGGATCCCTAACTCATACAATATACAAAAATTAACTCAAAATAGATCATTTGTCTAAGCTAAAGAGCTAAAACTATAAAACTTTTAAAAGAAACATAGGCATAAATCTTTTTGACCTTTGGTTAGGCAATGGATTCTAAGATATGACACCAAAAGGGAAGCAACAAAAGAAAAAACAGATAAGTTGGACTACATCAAAATTAAAAACTTTTGTACTTTAAGGAACACTTTTCAAAAAAGTAAAAAGACAACACACAGAATGGGGGACAATGTTTGTAAATCATGTACTTAATAAGGGACCTCTATTTGGAATAAAGAACCCTTACAACTTAGTAACAAAAAAATAAGAATGCAATTTTAAAATGAACAAAATATTTGAATAGGCATTTTTGCAAAGAAGATGCACAAATGGCTGATAAGCACTTGAAATGATGCTCAGCCTCATTATCCATCCAGGAAACACAGATCAAAACCACGAAGAGGTACCAGCTACACGCACTGGGATTACTAACACCAAAAGGATAGACAATAACAAGCATAGCGAGGATGTGGAGAAACCATAACCCTCATACCTGGGTGGGACTATAAAATCATGTGGCCACTTTAAAAAATAGTTTGGCATTTCCTCACCTAGTTTAAGCATCATTACTAAATAACCCGGCAGTTCCACTCCTAGGCACATACCCAAGAGAATTAAAGACAAATCACGGCAGCATTATTCCTAATAGCCAAAAAGTGGAAACAACACAATACCCATACCAATGAATGGATCTACAAAACATGATTGTCGGATCACATTGAAATACGATTTGGCAATTAAAAATAAATGAAGTACTTATACAAGTTACAAAGTGAATAAGCCTTGAGAACATTGTGCTAAGTGAAAAATCCAGTCACAAATGGCCACATATTGTATGATTCCATTTATATGAAATGTTCAGAATGGTCATATTCATAGAGACAGAAACTGGATTAGTTGTCAACTAAGACTGGGAGGTCATGGAAATAGGAGCATGAATGGCTTAATGAGTTCAAGGTTTCTTTTATGGAGGACATAAAATTTTGTGATCCACACTCAAGCTGGCTGGCAGCTGTTTCTGTTGAATCAAGCCCAGAGGCAATGAAGAGACAACTCATCTATATTGCTTCCATTGCTCAGTGAAGGAAATTCACATTATAATAATGGAATGCCACAGGAGAACAGGTCTGATATGGAAGACAAAATATTGATATAAACCCTCTTCTGCAGTATGGTTATGCAAGGGAATTTGTTCAATTGATAATCACCCACACCCACAGTCAGGCTTGGTTTCTATAATGACAAGCAGAAATAGTTGCTATGGTTAAGAAAACTTGGTCGCTAGGACCAGAACTTGAAAAGGCTTAGTTGGATGATAATGCTTGCAATGTTAAATCAAAATGACAACACCTGTCCTTAAGTATTTATTGTATATTACCTAAAATGTATCCTGGGGATGTGGGGCTCAGGCCCTAGGAGAATGGCTCTTGTCCTTTGGTAAAACAGTAGAGAGAGCTGGAGGAATCTGGTCTTAAAATGGTCTGGCTTCAGGGGAGGGGCTGAGAACTGAGCCTGGACCCCTCCTTCCCTCTTTGCTCCCCTATCCTCTAAATCTCACCTCTCCTCTTCGTTCTTTCTAGAGCATCCTCCCAGGGAAAGAATCAGGTTGAGATGAGCAATCATCTAGGGCACAAAATTTACAGGGATAGGACATGCATTCTCAGGTCTCTGTACCAACCCCATGGGCCTGGGAGTGCATATGCTGCCCTTGTTCACCAGACACATCTGGAAGGGAGACCTACATGGGCTCTAGAAGATGCTCAGTGCTGTGGGTTAGAAGTGTTGGGGTTCTGGGGTACCCAGAGATAGAGGGATGCAGGCATGGTGGCCATGTCCCCTTGGCCCATTAAAATCATCACCTCAGGAGGTAAGTCATGGCAGGAGCAACAGGAGCAAGGCTAAGTGCCCCCATGACCTAGGACTCTGATGACTAAATTGGCTTGGCAGAAATACATGTGACTAGGAAATGCAAAAAGAGATGCTTGGCATAAGTAATTTGGGAAATTGGAATTCAAACAACAATAACTTAGCTTAGATGAGTTTAAACAGGGGAGGGATGTGGTCAGAATGCTTTACAAATAAAAGAATCTGTTCCTTAAAGGAGCATCCAACTTCCTGGGGAAATGATTCAGATTTTAGATTTTCTAAAATATTGAAATGACAAAATCACACCAACAAGATTGCCTCTCTTGGTACATTAAAATAGCACAGCATATCAGAGCACTGAAAACTGGCATTGCCATTTCTAGGTGATGAGGGGGAGGCACCCTGAGAGCAGGAAATGACATTTTCTTCATCTCTGGGGCGGCCACAGAGCACAGCAGAGCAGCTGGCTCATTGTCTTTTGAATGAACAAAATCAGAATACCAGTTCAAACACAGAATCATAAAGCTCCCACACAGGAGTGTAGAGGGTTCATATCTAGAAACATTTGCTGCGTAAATGAAGATTATTTGTGTCAAAGAGGCAATGTGAAAATATTAAGGGTCAGACTGCCTCTTAAACTTGGTGACCTCGACACATATGCTGTCTCCTGAAGTCTTAATAAAATGATAGGACAGTAGTTTGTTTAAAGAGAAGTCCTATAAACCCAAAGGGACAAAATGCATTGGAAATACTGTAAAGTAATAATAAGAAAATTTGGGGAAATGGAAAGGAGATGCAGATGAGTGAGTGCTAAGCACTTAACAGGAGAGAAAGCTGAAACCTTGTACCTCTCGGGGAGAAACCCAAAAGAAGTCAGTGGGTTCACACTGGAAACACCTCAAGGCTCCTTCTGGGTTAAAGGCCCACCATTTAGAAAGGTGGTGGTATCCCTGAAGGCAGTGGAGTTGGCTCAGGGAAAGACTGCATGAGTAATAGCTGGGTTTGCACCCTCCACAATCATTTCAACTTGTTAGGATTCTATAAATTGCTCCCTCAGCCAGAAGACATGCAGGCACCAATATAGTTTGAGGAGGAAGGTGCATTTTGAAACTGGTATGGGCCGGGCACGGTAGCTCTCATGTGCAATCCCAGCACTTTGGGAGGCTGAAGCAGGTGGATCACTTGAGGCCAGGAGTTCAAGACCAGCCTGGGCAAGACAAAACCCTGTCTCTACTAAAAATACAAAAAATTAGCCAGGTGTGGTGGTGTGTGCCAGTACTTGAGAGGCTGAGGTGGGATGATTGCTTGAGCCCCGAAGCCAGAGGTTGCAGTGAGCTGAGACTGTGCCACTGTCCTCCAGCCTGGGTGACCTTGTGTGACCCTATCTCGGGGTGGGATTGGGTGGGGGAGAAAGAAAAGAAAAATAAAAAAGGTATGTTAAATAGAAGTCCACGTGTTGAATCCTGAGCCCTCCAGCCTCATTCTCCTGCTCAGAATATGGCAGCCAGACTTGAGATCAGAACATTCCTCAAAAACAGACCTGCTCAGGAAAAAAAATTCTAATAATCACAGGCATTTGAAGCCCCATAGCAGGCCACCATCTAATCACCCACCCATCGCATAGAACTTCCTATCCTCTTTTATAGTGCCTTGCTTCTATGAAAGAAGGAACAGTCAAGGTTAGCAGGCAGTTAGAGACAATCTCCAACATAAAACACAGAGAAAGAAACAAAGAAATGAAGCTATTCATGGGAAGCAGAGACAGTGTAGAAAACAGAGGGACAATGTTATAAAACTTACAATTATTATCTTGAGGAATCAGAGAAAAATATTGGAAACAACAACAAAGTCCTGTAGAAATAAGGAACAATTGGAGAACCAAGAGAACATTTTAAAAGTTCAATAGACAGGTGGGGAAAACTGAAGAAATTCCTTCACACATTGAATAAAAAGAGAAAGATATAGAAATTAGAAATAATAAGAAAATTAAAGAATTATCCAGGCAGTGTAATGTCTGTCTAATGGGAATTTAGAAAGCAAGAACAGAGAAAATGGAATGAGAGACTTTTTAAAAGGAGTCTTACATGAAAATTCCCAGAACTAAAGCACATAAATCTTTGGACTGAAAGAGCTCTAGAGGACCCATTATAATGAATGGAAGATATCCACCTCAATAACAGTAGGGATACAATGAAGATATGAAATTCTTTGAGAAAGAATATATAAGGAATGAAGAATTAGAATGACATTAGATTTTTCAAAAAACAAATGCAAACTAAAAGATAGTAGTAAATCAGAGTGAGAATGACGTTCAACCTAGAATTCAATACCCAGATAAATACTGATCAAGTGTAAGGGTAGAATAAGACATTAAAGAGTACAAAAGAAATTCTCTCCCATGCCTCTTTTCTTTGGAGGACATGAAAGGATGTGCTCCAGGTAAACACAGAATCAGAAAGAAGAAATAACAATTGGAACACAGTAAAGAGGTAAAGGGAAGTCTCATTATCAGAACTTGCAATCAATTAAAAGAACAATCAATTTAGCTCAGAGCTGGAGGATAAAGAGCTTAAAGTAAAATGTATCCAAGAAGAAAAATGAATTTATAAATATAGTTTGTCTTATTACATTAAGAGGAATTTTATAATTCTGCCTGAAAGGTTAGGAATAAACTAATAATGGGCACATAAAACAACCATCTTGGAAAAAATTAAAACATGTTCAATATGAGAATTGAGATCATGGTTAGAAATGGTCTAATTATGAACAAATTTATATAATCATAAGAGTGATAAAGGATTTCATCGCAAATCATTAGATAACAATGTAAGGAATGCAAGTGTGGGTAGGTGGGTGTGAGTGCTGTAGGCAGGGGTATAAAACTGTTTCTATTAGATAGTAAATAAGAGTGCTACACTTTTTGGTAGTATGAATCAGGGATGAGGCAGGGACTGCTCTTTTTCATTTTATATCTCGTAGCACAGTTGTCTCCTTTATCCATGGAGGGCATGTTCCAAGACCCTCAGTGGATGCCCAGAACCTTGGACAGTACCAAGCCTTATATATACTGGCATACCTCAGAGATATTATGAATTTGGTTCCAGGCCATGGTAATGAAGTAAAAATTGCAATAAAGTGAGTCACACAAATTTTGGTTTCCTAGTACATACAAATTTAGGTTTTTACTCTATTCTAGTCTATTAAGTGTGCAATAGCATTATGTCTAAAACAATGTATGTATCTTAGTTGAAAAAATATTTTATTTCTAAAAAATGCTAATGATCATCTGAACATACAGCAAGTTATAATCTTTTTGCTCATGAAGGGTCTTTCCTTGATGTTGATGGCTGCTGACTGCTCAGGATGGTGGTCGCTAAAGGTTGGGGTGATTGTGCCAATTTCGTAAAATAAGACAGCAATGAAGTTTGCTGCATTGATTGACTCTTCCTTTCATAAAAGATTTCTTTGTAGCATATGATGCTGTTTGATAGCATTTTACTCACAGTGGAATTTGAGTTAATCCTCTCAAATCCTGCCACTGCTTTATCAACTAAACTTATGTAATACTCTAAATCTTCTGTTGTCATTTCAAAAATGTTCACAGAATCTCCAGAGGAGTACTTTCCAACTCAAGAAACCACTTTATTTGCTCATTCATAAGAAGCAACTCCTCACTTTTACAAGTTTACAATGAGATTGCAGCAATTCAGTCACATCTTCTGGCTCCACTTCCAATTCCAGTTCTCTTCTACTTCTACCACATCTGCAATTACTTCCTCCACTGAAGACCTGAACCCTTAAAGTCACCCATGAGAGTTGCAATTAACTTATGCCAAACACCTGTTAATAATTTGACTTCCTCTCATGAATTACAAATGTTCTTTATGGCATCTAGAATGGTGAATACTTCCTAAAAGCCTTTCAATTTACTTTGCCAAGATCAATCAGAGAATTCACTATATATGACAGCTATCGCCTTATAAAATGCATTTCCTAAATAATAACACTTGGAAGTCAAAATCACTCCTTGATCCATGGTCTTCAGAACAATGTTGTGTTAGCAATCATTAAAAAAAACACATTAATGTCCTTGTACATCTCCATCAGAGCTCTTAGGTGAACAGGTGCATTGTCAATGAGTAGTAATTTTTTTTTTTTTGAGACAGAGTCTCGCACTGTTGCCCAGGCTGTAGTGCAGTGGGATGATCTTGGCTCACTGCAATCTCTGCCTCCTGGGTTCAAGCAATTCTCCTGCCTCAGCCTCCCAAGTAGCTGGGACTACAGGTGTGCACCAACATGCCTGGCAATTTTTTTTTTTTTTGTATTTTTAGTAGAGATGGGGTTTCATCATGTTGGCCAGGATGGTCTCGATCTCCTGACCTTGTGATCCATCCACCTTGGCCTCCCAAAGGGCTGGGATTACAGGCATAAGCAAGTAGTAATATTTTGAAAGGAATCTTTTTCCTGAGCAGTAGGTCTCAACATTGGGCTTAAAATATTCAGTAAATCATTCTGTCTACAGATGTGCTGTCACCTAGGCTTTGTTGTTTCATTTATAGAGCACAGGTAGAGTAGATTTTGCACAATTCTTAAGGGCCCTAGGGTTTTGGAATGGTAAATGATCATTAGTTCCAACTTAATGTCTCCATCTGCATTAGCCCTTAACAAGAGAGTCAGCCTGTTTTTTGAAGCACTGAAGCCAGGCATTGACTTCTCCTTTCTTGCTATGAAAGTCCTAGATGTGATTTTCTTCCAATAGAAGGCTGTTTTGTCTACATTGAAAATCTGTGGCTTAGTGTAGCCACTTTCAGCGATTATCTTAGCTAGATTTTCTGGATAACTTGCTGCACTTCTACATCAGCACCTGCTGTTTCACCTTGCACTGTTACGTTACGGAGTTGGCTTCTTTCTGTAAACCTCATGAACCAAACTCTTCTCACTTCCAACTTTTATTGTGAAGATTCCTTAACTCTCAGCCTTCCTAGAATTGAAGAGAGTTAGGAGCCTTGCTCTGTATTGGATTTTGACCATGGCAATGTTACAGCTGGTTTGAGCTTTATCTAGAACACTAAAAGTTTCTTCATATCAGCAATAAATCTATTTCATTTTCTTATCATTTGTGTGTTCACTAGAATGGAAAATTTACCCCTGACTCATGGTTTCTGTACTGGAAAAAGTAAAATCAAGGCAGATAAATAGCCTCTCCACCTTCTTGGGTTCCCTGGCAAGAGACCTGTCCTTTCCTCAATCAGTGGGAAGCATCCTGAGTGCCTGAAGAGATAAATATCACTGAGAACAGCCAGAAACAAAGTGGAAAGGCA
This sequence comes from Cacajao melanocephalus, assembly GCA_963573385.1. Lineage (NCBI taxonomy): Eukaryota > Metazoa > Chordata > Mammalia > Primates > Pitheciidae > Cacajao > Cacajao melanocephalus. The sequence continues at coordinate 32,597 of CAUYLG010041897.1, forward strand.
GGACTTCCATTCCCCACTCTGGAAACTCTGCTCTGTAACCCAGCCAAAGCTGATGCCAAATCAGAGTGGCTGTTCAGCAGCATCACTCTGCAGGAGGTACATTCCACAGGCCCTCTGGGCACAAATACCTAGTCAGCCTTCCCACACTACTAAGAAATCCCATTTGGGACTTCACCCATTCAGATGGGCAGCACTCCTCTGGTTTTTACTAGAATTGAGAGAAACTTGGGCTCAAGGCACCTTCAAGTGCCAAAAAGGAGGCAGTGATTTAGTGTGGGGAAAAACAAGTAAGTTACAAAGACTCTCTAAGCAAGCACATCTAATAGAAACCAGAACAAGCCAGACAGAGAAGACTGGATTAATAACTAATCCTTCAGTGCAAAGACACAGAAATACATCCACAAGAAACAACAGCAAACAGGGAACCATGGCCTTCTGAAATTGACAAAGCAAGGAATCTGTGACTGACCCTAATGAGATGGCAATATGCAAACTGTCTGACCAAGAATTCAAAATGGCAATTTTAAAGACACTCAGTCATCTCTAATATAATAGAGAAGCAATTCAGAAGTTTATCTGATAAATTTAACATAGAGATTAAAATAATAATTTAAAGAATCAAACAAATCATGGAACTGAGCAACACATTTGCAGAACTGAAAGACTCAGTAAAGGCTCTCAACAACAGAACGGATCAAGCAGAGGAAAGAATGAATGAGCCCAAAGACAGGTGGTGTGAAAATACACAGTCAGAAGGAAAAAAAGAAAAGAATGAAATGAAATAAAGGTCACCTAAAAGATACAGAATTACCACAAAAGAATGAATCTAAGAATTATTGGTGTTCAAAAGGGAGTTGTACAAGGAAAAGGGGTACAAAGCTTATTAAAAAATCAATAACAGAAAACCTCAAAACTTGAGAAAAAGAAAAATATCCAGATGAGAAGATCAGTGAATACCAAACGATTCAACCCAAATAAGATTACCCCAAGGCATACAATAATCAAACATTCAAAAGTAAAGGACAAAGAGAAGATCCTAAAAGCAGCAAGAGAAAAGCAGCAAATAAAATATAAAGGAGCCACATTTTCTTCTGGTAACAGACCTCTCAATGGAAACCATACAGTCCAGGAGGAAGTGGGATAACATTTTCAAAGTGTTGGAAAAAAGAAAACTCTGCCATCCAAGAATACTGTATCTATCAAAGCTTTCCTTTAAATATGAAGGAAAGATAAAGCCTTTGCCAGACAAACAAAAGCTGAAGAATTCACCAGACTCATAAAGAATGCTAAAGAAAGTTCTTCACTCAGAAATTTAAAAATGTTAACATGCAAAAAGAAAACGTTTGAAGGTATAAAATCTACTAATAAAATTAAGTACATGGACAAATACAGAATAATACTGTAGTTGTGGTGTAAATGGACTAAATCCCCCAATTAAAAGGCAGAGAGTGGCTTAACGAATAAAGAAACAAGACCCAACTATATGCTGCCTACAAAAACCCACTTTACTTATAAAGACACACATAGATGGAAAGTAAAGGAGTGGGAAAAGATATTCTGTGCAAATGAAAACTGAAAAAGAGCAGGAGTAGCTATACTTGTATAAGATAAAATAGACTACAAACCAAGACTGTAAAAAGAGACAAAGTAGTTCATTATATAATGATAAAGGGGTCAATTCAGCAAGAGGATATATTTACAAAATATCTATACACCCAACACTGGTACTCTGAAGTAGTTAAGGCAAACATTAATTGATCTAAATGGAGATAGTGCCATTGCACTCCAGCCTGGTGACAGAGCAAGACCCCATCTTGGAAAAAAAAATATGTGTGTATATATATATTTGGAAGATGCTCAGGGGAATGTAGCAGCAGTAGAGCCAGCAGTCCTGGCACTTACTAACAGTGGCAGTGTGGGCACAGGACATTTGAAGATGTGGTATGCTACTCACTATCAGGTGAAGGATTGTAAGCCTGCACAAACTCTTCTTATCTCTACTAGAATTAAAATGTTAAGTCAAAAAGGGCTCCTTTTTTGTGCCTCTTAGTGAAACTTTTCCAGCTAGAACACTTGGATACTGGCATTTAGTTACAAATGTCAAAACCTTCAGGTGCTGCTTACCTTCCTTTTTTGTTAATGTGTATTTATTTAGAAAAATTTACAGTGAAGGTGCCTGTTTTGTCTATACTGTATATTCTGATCACAAAGTACCAATAGTGATTTGCTTTTTATATTACTGTAAAATGTCATAATGTTAATAGTGTTTTTACTTTACAGGTTGATTGAAATAAATTATATATGAATTTACAAACAGAACTGTGGATCATGTTACCCACTCCCCTCACAATGCTGTCCACTTATTGAGTGAGTTATATTGATCTATCGATATCAAATTACGTTGAATAATTAGGTATCTTTCTTGATTATACTGTTTTCTTATTTTGGCCACTATTACTAATTCTCATTAATGTTCTCTTTTTTTAACTGAATCCTTTTCTGACAAAAGCTCATTGGGTTATTATTTATTTTAATTTTGTTAACAGGTGGAATGGAAGGATTTGCAATGCCGTACCATTGGTGGAGGGCTTTTTAACATCTTTGAATTATGACTTTAGCTGAATATCTTTACAACCATCTTCAATACATCTTCTAGAGCACACAAGACTTAGCAAAAAGATAAAGTCTGGATAAAATATAGGTTTTTTTTGTTGTTGTTTGTTTTAGACAGAATCTTTCTGTCACCCAAGCTGAAGTGCAGTGGCACAGTCTCGGCTCACTGTAACCTCTGCCTCCTGGGTTCAAGTGATGGTGAGTAGCATACCAGGTCTTCAAATGTCCTGGGTCCACACTGCCACTGTTAGTAAGTGCCAGGACTCAGGACTGCTGGCTCTACTGCTGCCACATTCCCCTAAGCATCTTCCAAATACACGCACGCGCACACACATGTACGCACGCACACACACACACACACATTTTTTTTCCCAAGAGTCTTGCTCTGTCACCCAGGCTGGAGTTTAATGGCACGATCTCCCTTTAGATTGATTAATGTTTGCTTTAAATACTTGGGATTTTCTCCATGTTAGTCAGACTGGTCTTGAGCTCCCAATCTCAGGTGATCTGCCTGCCTTGGCCTCCCACAGCACAGGGATTACAGGCGTGAGCCACCACACCTGGTCAGAATATAGTTTTAAATGTTCCATGTTTTCTCCACCTACCCTCTGAATATTGTTAATGCAAAAGGCATCAGTAATGATTTGGTAGTATTAATTTTGTGGGCATTGTTAATCTTCAATAAATTCATTTTCATTTAATAGTTATTAGAGGGTTTTAAACTTTTTTCAAATATTATTGAAATGTGGAACATTGCTGTCTTTTATATTTAAAAAATGTATTGTGATTGAAAAAAAAATTGGGAAACACTGCAGAAATTACTTCCAGAAACTCACAATGCATGTTAGTGTATTAAGGGTGCTGAAGTGTCCTGAGAAAAAAGACCAGTTCGACTTTGTTAACCCTGTATTTCTTAAACATATTTGGCCATTTTAGATTTAATGTTTAGTTAAATCTCACATGAGGAATACATCTTGGGAAATTTTTTAAAAAGAGTTGGAAATTCATATCTACAAGGAAATATTGAGCTGGAAGTATTTAATTTTAAATGTGAAAACCAATGAGAGAAGAAAGGGCCTTAAAATATGCAGTTTGTTTTTGTTTTTTTCTTGAGATGGAGTCTTGCTCTGTCACCCAGGTGTAGTGGCGTGATCCTGGTTCACTGCAACTTCTGTCTCCCGGGTTCAAGCAATTCTCCTGCCTCAGCCTCCTGAATAGCTGAGATTACAGGCATGTGCCATCATACCAGCTAATTTTTCTATTTTTAGTGGAGATGGGGTTTTGTCATGTTGGACAGGTTGGTCTTGAACTCCTAATATCAGGTTATCCGCCTGTCTTGGCCTCCCAAAGTGCTGGGATTACAGGTGTGAGCCACGGCACCCAGCCAAGAGTTTTATCAGGATAAACTCTTGCATCATTTCTAGAGTGAAGTCAAGGAAATAGAGCTCAGCCTTAGGTTAGATGCAAAGGAAGAACTCCGTAAGATTCCAGGCTGCTATGCAGTGAATGGACTGCCTTAGAGGAGTGGGTGGGGAACAACCTCTTTCAAAAAAAGCCATGAAATGTAGCTAACTAGTTAAGGATGAATTTTTCTCTCCTACCATAGTATAGAATTGGTGCTGGGAGTTTCTTCTTGGCTAATTAACCTTCTCAGTTGTGGTAAGTTGGAGACAACCTGTTGAAAATGGACAGATGCACAATAGGAATGTCGCCTGCATCCCTGAGGAACTGGTGGAAAGCTGCTGGACCAAGTACATGGACATTCTATGAATAAGAAATGAATTTCTCTTGTGTTGAGGCACTGAGATGTATGAGCTTTTGTTACAGCAATTAATATTATATTGACTATATAACAAATACGGATAAATGGTTTTGACAAAATTGAGTGATAGGTACAAAGGTATTGATTACATTCTCTAAAGTTTGCTGTATGCTTAATATATTTTATAATAAGTAAGAAACCAGAATGCTCCATGCCTTCAGGCACCCTGAGAAATTCACTACACACATAGTTTATAGAAGGAAGCAAATGAGAAGGAAAAAGTATATACTAAGGGCTTCCACTGTTTTTTAATGCTCTGTTTCTTTAAAAACAAGTTGTTCTGAGCTAACTTAGCCAAACACTAAAGAAAGGCTACTTGCTCTATTAAACAAGTAAAATCATGTTCCTTAATTGGTTGGCTTTCTTCCCAGAGAGGATAATGTTTCATGAGAGGAATGGGGAGTGTGTACCATCCCAAGAAGGCCCTGGACTTGCTCTGCAAGCAATGGATCCCAGGGCAAGCAGGAGTGATGTCCGTGACATGTTCCATACTGGGAAATGCGCCGGGGGAGGTAGTCTATCTACATTGTCCTTGGAATCTTTTACTGTATCCTCTGAAGATGAGTAAATAGGGAAGGAATTTACTGTTTTTCGTCCTTTGGCAAATAATGACATTTCAAATCGTGATAGTGGAAAAGTACTGTTTCTGAAACAATTGTCTTTTAGGAAATTTTTATGTCATCTGCCCACATGGGGGAAGTACTCACACTACCTAGGTTACTTCCACCTTGATTGATTCATCTAAAGCTACAAGTACAAGAGCCAAGTTTTCACAGGACATAAAACAGGGATTCTTTAACTCCTTGTTACCAAATTCCTTCAAGAAGAGCTTTGCCCTAGAATGCTTGTTTATTCAGATTCAAGATCCACAAAGATTTAAGGACAGCATACAATTCATCAGATGGCACAAGAGTCTTGGGTAGCCCAGATATAGGAGTGGGTCTGAAGGAAGGGACAGGGCTCTCCCATCTGATTGCACCAGTTCCTCTGAGCTCACTGCAGGTGCTGGGATGGCGTTCTTAGTACATTTTCCTTTCATGATTTCACATTTTATATTGACCCAACACTCAGCCACAGTAACCTACCCTAGGTGGTAAAATGTGAAACTCTCAGAGTTTAAACTACTGACCAGCGGGCTTATGCCTCTGGCATGGGAGGCTGTGTTTCACTTAACGGACACAGAACACATCTCGCTGCATAGCCAAGGCTGTGGCTGCCAGGCACGCTGAATTAAATGAGACAATGAAACAGCAGCACCGTGATCTGGATCTGCTGAGAAAGAAGCACTAATCTGTATGGCAGGGATTCCTGGGTACATTTTTTCAACCAAGACAGGGAATTAGAGAGGTCTCCATGGAGGAAGTGACATTTGAACTCGACCTTAGATTAACAATGTACCTCTTCAGGAAAGGTCAAAGTTACCGAAATTCAGTGAAGTGCTTACTGGGGGTTAGGATTAATCAAATTTTTATGCTTCACTCATGGTATGCTTTGTGTTTTTGGAATATTTCAAGCAAACACAAAGGAATACAGAAGAATATGACAAATGTTTTTGTACTCATTATCCTGCTATGTCAAATTGCAACATTAAATGGTATTTGCTTTAGGTCTGTAGATCACATGGAAGTTTCCTCCACCACCCTGCATTTCATATTTCTCTTTCCCTTCAGAGGTAATGTAATCACTATTTTGGGAAGGGCACTTGTTTTTCTGATTTGGAATCTGTATCCTCTACTTCTCACTGTTCTCCGTGGCAGAGGTGCTCAGAGACTGTTTGCCCTTTCCATGCCTTAGAAGAGTTCTCCACCCAGGACTCCACTGGAATGCAGGTGGTATGAGTAACAAAGCCTCCTGGCCTTGTCCCCAACTCCAGCTGGAACCCAAGAGGTGGAGAAAACAAAGACCTAGTGTGATCTGCCTTCTGGCTCTTCCATTTGTGTAGAAGCTGATCTGGGCCTGAAGTGGACACTCCAGATGTGGCATCTCTGGGGAGATGGTGACCACACTAGACCAACAGTCAGACATCCTGTTTCTAGCCAGAGTTCCTCCAGATCCTAGCACTGTGACCACGGCAGGACACTGAGCCTTGCAGACCCCCCTTGATTTACCTGTAAAATGAAGACACCACATCTCTGAGCTTCAGGCCTACCAGGGCTGAGTCTGCCTGCCTTCCCTATGCCTCTGTGGCACCTTGAACTGACCGCTATTGGCGCATTTCACAACTATGTAATGATTACTGACTCATGCCTTCTCCATTCACCCGTGAACTTCATGAGCATAGAGGCCATGTTCCTGACATGTAATAGGTGTTCAATAGTGAATGAATTAAACTGATCAATCATAAATATATTTACAAGCTAACATATTTATATACATAGGTACTTTATGATCTATAAAACGTACAAACAACTACCAGGTATAATTCTCATTTGGCAACATTAATTAGCATAAATGACATTAGTAGCCAGTACCACCTCATCTTAGCATTAATGCTTGCATTGCTGCATCTGGAAATGCTCCTATGACAGGGACTGACTCCTCAGCCTCTAATGTTGAGCTATCTAGGGTCAAATCCAGGCACTGCCATTTACTTGTCACTGCAAATTAATTGACTTCTTTGTTTCTTAGTTTCTTATCTGCAAATTAATCCAAATGTAAGCAAGCTGCCCCGGGGAAAGGATTTGGGTTTGTTTTATTTACTAATTTAACAATATGCTTTGAACAGGGCCAAGCCCATAGGAGCTACTTAGTGTACTACCTAGTTAGTGAATGGATGGGGGGCTCCTAGGAGCCATCTCCTGGGGTTATTGTAGGGATTGTGTGTGTAATTAAATGTGCATTCTAGTCCTCAACATGATGTCTGGCATACAGTGGGCACAGGACGCACTTAGACATCTTTAAAATAATGATTTTCATTAGTAGTTCATGGCTCTTGGGGAAATGCCATCCAATCAGTCAGTCTTAATTTTGATCTTCTAGCCCCCAAATCTCCCCCTACTGAGGATGCCATGAGTATGGCTTTGCCCACTGTGTGATGACCAATTTTGGAGCCACTGATGGGCTTCTCCAGCCCTCCTGGCTTTGCAGGGTGCCAGTGTTTGGGTAATGTGATGAAGAAACCTACACCCCAGGTACTGGGTGTCTGCCTTTGTACTTCTTCACCTTCCCATTCTATAAAGGTTCCTGGGCATAAAAGCATCCAGCTAAATCCACACACTGGTTGAGAAATGCTAACAGCTGTGAGGAATTACATGAGTGGAATTTTCTGACCCTTGGCCTGATACGTGGAGCAGGAGCAAATGTCAAGCATGTTCCAGATTTGGGAGAACAATGGGCAAAATGCTACTATGTGGGGAATTCCACAGACATATTAGAAATGTAAGATGGTATTAAGGAAAGGCTAAGTAATTTAGCCATGTGGTTCCTCAGAACCCTTTAGCTTTGCCACCTTTAAGCACCCTCTTTGAACCACTGCTCTTTTAAGTAACATTTGTAATTCTTCTTGATCTCAAAAGCTCGTTTCATTTTTCATGATTATAAAAGTTCACTGTAGAATTCTGGAAAATACCAGAAGATTGATTAAGAAATATGGAAACTTTATTGCCACCAGATTTATCACTGTTGGTAAATTTTCAGTACCTCGTAATTTACAAATCACTTCAAAAAAAACTTGTGACAACACTGCAAAGAATTGAATATGGTACCTTTTCCATCTACATTGTGTACATCTTAGCATATTATTAAAAATACTTTAAAATTTTGATTTCGTCTACTGCAAAGTTAGGCATGCATATAAAAGGGCTGCAAAGCATATATGAACATTTAAAAATAAGAATGACCGGGCACTGCTTTGGGAGGTCTAGGTGGGCAGATTACCTGAGGCCAGGAGTTTGAGACCAGCCAGGCCAACAGGGGAAACCCTGTCTCTACCAAAGATACAAAATTTAGCTGGGCATGGTGGCATGTGCTTGTAATTCCAGCTACTGGGGAGGCTGAGGCAGGAGAATCCTAGAACCCAGGAGGTGGAGGCTGCAGTGAGCCTAGGTAGCACCACTGCACTCCAGCCTGGGCAAGAGAGCGAGACTCCGTCTCAAAAAGAAAAAAAGAGAAGAAAAAGAAAAACAGTAAAATGAACACCCTGGAATATGATTCTTTCTGAGGACTTCATAGCATTTAAACACATGGGAGTGTCATAATTTAACCTTCCTCTGTTAAATATTTAGGATCCTGGATCTCACTGCAAATCTCTTTTTCTTTTTTTTTGAAACAGTTTCACTCATCACTCAGGCTGGAGTGCAATGGCATGATCTCAGCTCACTGCAACCTCCACCTTCTGAGTTCAAGCAATTCTCATGCTTCAGCCTCCCAAGTAGCTGGGATTACAGGAATGTACACCACTCATGTCTAATTTTTGTATTTTTAGTAGAGACAGGGTTTTACCATGGTGACCAGGCTGGTCTTGAACTTCTGACCTCAGGTGATTCACCCGCCTCGGCCTCCCAGAGTGCTGGGATTACAGGTGTGAGCCACTGCACCCAGCCGATAGGGTAAAATTTTGGGAGTGAACTTACCTAGGCAAAGGATATATAACTATTTTTAAATTTTAACTCTTTATTTTGATATAATTGTAGATTCACATGAGGTTGTAAAAAATAGTACAGAGAGATCCTGTATAAATTTACCCAATTTCCTTCAATGGTAGCATATTATCAAGCTATATTATAACATCAAAACCAGGATATTGACATTGATACAGTCAAGATATAGAACATTTCTGCCAGCACAGAATCCTCACGTTGCTCTTTTACGGCCATAACCACTTCCCTTCCATCCCCATCCCCACTGAGTCCTTAACTCCTGGCAACCACTAATCTGTTCTCCATTTCTGTAATTTTGTTGTTCCAAAAATATACAAATTAAATCATATTGTATGTAACCTTGTGGGATTGGCTTTATTCACTCAGCATAATTCTCTGAAGCTTCATCCAGGATGTTGCATGTGTCAATAGCTTATTCCTGTTTATTGCTGAGTGGTAACAAAGGCATGGGGGTACCACTGTTAACCACTGACCTGTGAGAAAGATATTCGAGGTGTTCCCAGTTTTTGGCTCTTACAAATAAAGTGGTTATAAACATTTGTGTACAGGTTTTTCTGTGAATATAGTTTTCACTTCTCTGGGACAAATGTCCAGGAGTAGCTGGGTTGTATGGTAGTTGTACTCTTTTTCTCTTTTGAGACGAAGTCTCACTCTGTCACCAGGCTGGAGCGCAGTGACGTGATCTCTGCTCACTGCAACCTCTGCCTTCTGGGTTCAAGCAATTCTTCTGACTCAGCCTCCCAAGTAGCTGTGACTATAGGCGCGGCCACCATGCCTAGCTAATTTTTGTATTTTTAGTAGAGACAGGGTTTCACCATGTTGGCCAGGCTGGTCTCAATCTCTTGATCTTGTGATCCACCTACCTTCACCTCCCAAAGTGCTAGGATTATAGGTGTGAGTCATCACACCCACCCACTCTCTTAAAGTAAGAAAGTGCCAACTGTCTTCCATAGCAGCTGTATCATTTTACATTCCTGCCAGCAACATGAATGGTTTAGTTCCTCCACATTTCCCCCAGCATTTTTTGTTGTCATTATTTTTTATTTTAACCATTCTGATAGGTATAGAGAAAAACCTCATTGTGATTTTAATTTGCATTTCCCCTATGGCTAAAGATATTGAGCATCATTTCATGAATTTGCCATCTGTATATCTTCCTCACCAAAATGTCTCTTCATATCTTTGGCCATTTTCTAATGGGATCATTTGAGTATCATTTTTTTATAGTTGATATTTTTTGAATTTTTTTTTAAATCTTACTCAGAGGTTTCCAACAGATTTTATTTTGCAGACCACTGGTTTGTAGCTTTTGAGGACCAACATTTGTATCAATTCCTATAAAATGTCCAGTCAGTTGCAGTTCCGTAGCAGGCTCTTCCAGACTACACACCATGCTTACGGCTGGAGGTCCAGGTGTGCGTGCATAAAGGCTGCCCGCTGGTTCCTGGAGGAGGGCATGTCCCAGATACAGCCTCTTCCAGGAGCTTCATCTTCCCAGGGGTCATTTCCTTTGGCAAGAAATCAGTTTACATGCGCAGCTTTGGTGCCTGTGAGCAGGAAGCACCAGGAACATGCAGGATGTGCTGCTTTTTCTCAGATGAAGACGGGCACTTGAGAGTCCAGCGCCCTTGTGCTTAGTGACAGGAATCCCTCCTCATTGCTTAGTAGGTTAAAATATAAGGAAGTCTCCTCTTTATGAAACACAGATAACACCTTTTTAGATTGCCTATTTATTCTACAACTACAAAATTTAATTCAAGAAAATATAGGTCCCATGAAGGACTTAAAAGTTTTATAAAACTAAAATCTAGTTTTTCCCGATAAATTGTACTTTAGGCAAAACCCTCCCAATGCTTCTAAAATAATACTAAAAGGGGCATCTGATTATACAAGAGCAATTTTAAAAATTAAATATTTATTTGAATAACAAGTTTAAGTTCGAGCTGCAGTGTTGGCAATGCAGGTTTTTAACACAGATCACAAAAAGCGTGCACAAAAAAGTACTGGCACAAAGGACAAAATAATGCTAAGATTAGGCTAAGTAGTTGCTGATTTCAAGAAAACAAAAGGCCTGAAATCACTATACAAAATATAAAATGTATTAAACACTACTATCCACAGAAGTCTTTATTATTGATATTTAAATATTATTTGCATAGTTAATTATATATTGAGTTGTAAATGAGCATCATACATGAACCTCCTTTTGAAGGCAATTCCTTGTAGCACTATAGAACATCTAATTACATTGCAAAAAGTATCCTTTTTTGCTATCCATAAAGAAAACAGTTAATGGTATTACTGTAAATATCAGGAAGGCTACAAGAAAAGAAACAAGATTTCTTTTTTGTCTTCAAAGTGTTTTCCATGCAGTGAAGCACTTGCCCTGTTGAACTGAATGCACTACTGGAGAATGTTCTGGGTCCAAGATGCTCTTGAGAGACAAGACTAGGCTTTCCAAACCAAAGACTCAAAGGAATCATGCAACCCTCTTATGACTGGGACACCGTCATGTGCCACTTACCAATGCCGTCTCTCCAGAAAACCATTCAAGACACTTTAAAAAAAAAATCAGACTTATATGATAAATATACACAAAATGAAAAGACACCAACTGCTATCTGACACGACTGTTGGTAATGTCTGTGCTATGTGAAAGCACCTTTAAAAAGAGCCTATGCAGCAAGAGATAAGTGTCTAAAGATTCAAAATGAATCAACAGTATTGGATAACAATATAATTCTCAACTCAGAAGCTGCCTCAAGATTAGGTGCATCTTCAGTTAATGCAACGGGAAGAAAAGGCAATGGATTTTATTTTATTAATTGTATCCACTTACAAACCAACCTACGGTCGCCCGATGTGTAGACATAATGAGATTTTTGTTGTTTATAGTCTTTAACTGAAGTGATGAGAAAGGAAATAGAGCTATTTAAAAACAAAACCAAACAGTTATTTCTGTCTAGATTAAGAGGTGGCCCCCGGTGTGGGATTCACATTTTGAGTGGCCACTTGCGGTGCGACCTCGATGATCTGGGGTTTGTCTATGATTCTGGCTGTGCGGTTGCCCTTTTCTACAGTCCCAATAATCCATGCTTGGTGGCCTTCACCATATTTGGGGGACTTCATCTCTGCATAGAACCGAGCTGCTTGCTCAAGTGGTAGACAGATCAGAAGGCCGCCTGAGGTCTCCGGGCAGGTCCCGTGCACGAGGCCGAGCATATTTCCGCGGGCCTTGCTCACCGCAGCCATCTTGGCCAGCACCAGGAGGTTGTGAATGACGAACGACACCTCCTTTCTCTGCTGTTTGGCCAGGTTCTGCGCGAGGCCCAAAATCCCGAAGCCCGTGATGTCAGTGGCCGCATGGGCGTTGAATGCGTGCATGAGTCCTGCAGCTGTCCTGTTGAGCCTCGCTATATTCATCATTGCCTCCTGGGAGGCCAGCTCTACATCTTCTTGGGTGGCAATTAGCTTAATCTTATTCCATTTCTCAGGAATATCCAGCCACTGGTGCACAGCCACTGCCACCTGTGTCCCCAGGGGTTTCGTCGACACCAGCACGTCCCCTGGCACTGCATTGTCTGGCATGATCAATTCACTGGGCTGGCAGACAGTGGTAGCGACTCCTTCCAGGACAATCCAGGGGTTTAGTACTGTTTGGCCACCCGTTACAGATGTTCCTGCTTCCTCAGCTGCGTCTTTAAAACCTTGGATAATCAGAGGCAACACTTTATCCCTTTCCCTGTCGGTCATTTTATTACTGACTCCAAGGAGCATCAGCATATTGTCACATTCCATGACACCCGAGGACATTGGCACATGCTATCCTGCCCATCATGTAAGGGTCGTCTACGATCCGGTAAATGTAATCTGTGGTTTGAACCAAGGAAAGCCCACCATGCCGCAAAGGAATGACACAAGTATCAATTCCAATGCCAAGCCTTGTCATAAGGGCTCCCAGAAACTGCTCATCTTCTTGGAAGTGGTTGTCCTGTAAAGGTTCCAGCATTTCTGCAGGACATCTTGGGGCACTTTGCAGCCTGTGCCCTTCAGTTCAGTGAATCTGGTTAGCCAGAAGCTCTTGTGCAATTCGTAACCTTCCGGGTTAAAGGACTCCCGCGTAGACATGGTTCTGGGGCCCGCTCTCCTCACAGCTCGGCCCCTGCCCTCCCTCTGCAGGTTGGCCGGGTTCTTTACGGATCCACCGGCTCGCTTTGTGCCCTCCGCCTCCTTCCGAAAACGGGCCGCGGGCCGCTGGCACAATGCACCGGGAGCGGCCAGGCTCCCTTAAGCGTCGCCTGAATAAAAATGCCGCGCCCGGCGGCGGCGGCGGCGACAGCGGGGGCCCGGGCCCCAGCCTGGACGCCGCGGGGGCTCGCCTGGCTCTGCGCCGCCCTGCAGGAGCCGGGCCGCCGCGCTCCTGCCGGCTGGGCGCGCGGGCGAAATTTTTTAAATGTTCTAGATCTAGTTATTTGTTGGATATATGACTTGGAAATATTTTCTCCGAGTTTGTAGCTTGTCTTTTCACCCTTTCAATATAATCTTAAACCCAATTTTTTCTTTGTTGTTCAGATTGGATCATTTCTATTGCTCTATCTTCCAGCTCACTGATTCTTTCTCTGTCTCTCTCTGTTCTGTTGCTCAGCCAATCCATGAGTATGCTGCTGTGGTTATTATATTTTTTAATTCTAAAATTTCCATTTTGTTCCTCTTTATATGTCTTGTTTCTTTGTTGAGACTTTCTATTTTTTTCCTATTTATAACCTGTTCATAATTGCTCTTTGAAACATTTTTATCATGGCAGCTTTAAAATCTTTGTCAGACAATACTAACATGCCTGTTACCTTGTGATTGGCATTTTTTTTTTTTTTTGGAAACAGAGTTTTGCTCTGTCACCCAGGCTGGAGTGCAGTGGCGCAATCTCAGCTCACTGCAGCCTCCACCTCCCGGGTTCCAGCAATTCTCCTGCCTCAGCCTCCTGAGTAGCTGGGACTACAGGCATGTGCCACCACGCCCGGCTATTTTTTTGTATTTTTAGTAGAGACGAGGTTTCATCATGTTAGCCAGTATGGTCTCAATCTTCTGACCTTGTGATCCACCTGCCTCGGCCTCCCAAAGTGCTGGGATTACAGGAGTGAGCCACCAAACCCGAGCTCAATTGTCCTTTTAATTCAGTTTGAGATCTTCTTGATACTTGGTATAGGTAGTCACTTTCCATTAACTTGGACATTTTGAATATTGTGAGACTGAATCTTATTCTGTTTCAGTGGCCTTACTCTGACCCTGCTCTGGCAGGGGAAGTCAGGGAGGGGAGCTGCCTTGCTACTGCAGGAGCTCCTTGATCCTGCCGAGTGAGGATTGAGAGACCTGGCTTCTCTTGGCCTCCACTGAGACCTCCCTGCTGGGAGAGGCAGGAGAGCCTCATTGCTGCTCTCCATGTGAGCTTGCCCTACAACACGGTTGTGGGGTAGTCTTGTTAATGTCGGCCAGTGGTGAAAGTCCTGCCTCCCCACTAGGCCTCTTGTGACAGCAACCCAGCAGGAGAGGGAGAGGTCTCTTTGCACCTCTTTGTGGGAATGTGAGTCCCAGCTTTCTCTGACACTGCCCAAGAAGGGGGGCTGGGTGAGAGTGGGAGGCTAGACTTCCCTCTGAGTCTTTGCTGGCATGGATGCGGGTGGGGCCACAGTGTATTTCTGTGATCTCTGGCTAGAGCAGGGTGGGTGTTGCTTAAACCTTGTCTGTCTTGCTAGCTTGTCTTTTATTGGTGCTTCGGTCACAGGGAGCAGGCCTTTGTTGGAGTTTTTTGTCTGTGCCCCTTGCTGTTTCTAAGTTACTGGCATCTTCAGTTCCAAGCCTGGGATATACGAGGCAATACTGAAGCCCAGCCAACTCAACACTGTGTCCTTCTTTGGGTCCTGTCCCTCCTCATCTTCCTTATTCTTTCCACTCTTCAGAGTCTTCTTATGTGTGTTTTAAATATAATGTCAAGGATTTTTAGTTGTACTTAGCAGGAGGAATCAGGAAAGTACACCTATTGTACATTTCCAGAAATGAGGGTTCCCATATCTTTTTAATTCTCTAATAGGACACGACCTTTTCTGAACACCAGTCCTCATGGGTGATCAACTGTGCCCACTGCAGGGGTGGAGGAGGTGGTCATGAATATCAAGGCATTTTAGGGAGAAGTAAAGATGTAAAAGGTAAAGATCCTAGTTGGGAGGCACCCAATAAATGCTTTCATAATGAACCAATGACACCCAAATGCCAGTGATTTCAAAAACTTCAACTGAGCTTCCCACAGAAGTGTAGAGTAAACTGCTAAATGAAAAATGATTCCAGATTGTGATGTTCATTTCTCTCCCTCCCCAAATTTCCCATTCCTTTGAATGAATGTTAGCCCTGTGCTCACAAGCACTGATTTCTAAAAATGCTCTATGGAAATACAACTAATACCTGACTAAGAACACAAAGAAATTTACATCAAATTTCAGGATTCTTTTTTTTTTTTTTTTTTTTTTTGAGGCAGAGTCTGTGGCCTAGGCTGGAGTGCAGTGGTGTAATCTTGGCTCACTGCAACCTCTACTTCCTGAGTTCAAGCCTCAGCCTCCTGAATAGCTGGGATTACAGGTGCCTGCCACCATACCCAGCTAATTTTTTTTATATTTTTAGTAGAGATGAGGTTTCACTATATATTTTTAGTAGAGATGTGTTTCATCATGTTGACCAGGCTGGTTTCGAACTCCTGACCTCAAGTGATTCACCTGCCTCAGCCTCCCAAAGTGCCAGAATTACAGGCATGAGCCACATTGCTTGGCCCCAAATTTTAGGATTCTAATGAAGAAGGTAACAGATGGAATGTGTTTAAAAACAGGCAAGCAAAGTGACCTCCAGTGAGACCCTATCACTTCTCTACTTATGCTGTCCCCAAGTTACCTATTCCAACAGGCTTTATCACCCACTTTTGTTAAGTGTCCATGAGAGGTAAGAATTTAAATAACTCCCATCACAGCCAGCTTAAGCTGAGTAAGGGAAACAAATCTTTTTCACCAACTTTCATCAGAAATTCTTTTCAAGGGCCCTTATAAACATGATCTTTTTTTTTTTAAAGCCTTAAATATTTGATGTCCTGCGTGAGACTATACAAACCAGATCTTTATTTCACAAGACCTGCTCTCACAGGGAATCTGCTGCCTCCAGGGATTTAGCCTGTAGGGCGACCTCATAACACCACACAGGACACTCTTCTGAAGGCCAAAAAGCTCCTCAGACAACTCATTACCATAATCCAGTTTTAGAAATGACCTAAAAAAATATGACCTCCCTTTCTTAAAAAAAAAAAAAAGAGAGAGAGAGAGACTGGGCACGATGGCTCACACCTGTAATCCCAACACGTTGGGAGGCCGAGGCAGACAGATCATGAGGTCAGGAAATCAAGACCATACTGCCCAACATGGTGAAACCCCATCTCTACTAAAAATACAAAAAAATTAGCCAGGCATGGTGGCACATGCCTGTGGTCCCAGCTACTTGGGAGGCTGAGGCAGGAGAATCACTTGAACTTGGAGATGGAGGTTGCAGTGAGCTGAGATCATGCCACTGCATTCTGGCCTGAAGACAGAATGAGACTCCATCTCAAAAAAAAAAAAAAAAAAAAAAAGAGAGAGAGAGAGAGAGAGAAACAAGTCCACATTCACTCCAACTGGCTGCATCCTCTGTTGGGGAAGTCATGGACTCTGCTGAGGTACAGTTCTAGAAGTCTTGCCAACTTTAAATTGTAATTCACTGCATCTTCCAAAGTTAAAAGTCCCTAATCATTT
This sequence comes from Cacajao melanocephalus, assembly GCA_963573385.1. Lineage (NCBI taxonomy): Eukaryota > Metazoa > Chordata > Mammalia > Primates > Pitheciidae > Cacajao > Cacajao melanocephalus. The sequence continues at coordinate 49,447 of CAUYLG010041897.1, forward strand.
GTACTCCCTCTTGCCTGAGAGGATGTAGAATTAGAGCTATCAACTGGATAACTGATGAATAAATAACCCATATCTGCTTTTACAGGGAGTAAGTCTGGCCAAGGATACAGTTTAGTAGACAGACTAAATTTGAGAGCCTAAGGAGGAACAGCCTGGTGAATAAAGAATATATATTTATAATACAGAACTTTTGAAAGCATAGGCTGATAAACTATTTTTAATGTCTATATTTGCTATCTTTCAATCTCTTTAAATATACTTGGCAAAGCCTCTTTGAATAACAGCACGGATAATCAAATTATGAATTACCCCAAAGCCAAGCCAGCATTAGTTGCCTTTCTCCCCTCCCTATTACACTTTGCACAGAGCTCCAGACTGGTGTTCCCAGTGTTGTATTGTAAATTGCTAGTCTATGTGGCTGACTCTCTCCTCCATTTCCCTGCAGACTCGAAGTCCTCAGTGGCAGGATGAGTTGTAATTGATTTTTGTACTTGGAGGACTTGGCAGTGTCTAAACAAAACTTGGGAAACAAATAAATGCATGGGTGAATTAATGAATGAACTAAGGAGGAATAAATCAGCAGATTTTGAGTTACATGCTGTTCGTTAGTCAAAAATTTTCGGATATGACAAAGGAGGACATAAACCAAGATGTGGTTTTCCAGCAGGAAGGATGGACTACAGTGGTAGCAAGGCACCATCATTTCTGCCTTATTTTTATATAAATCTCTAAAGTATGTGACTATATAAATGTGTGGGACGGCACCCTTCCTTTAATCAGGTAACAGATGCATGATAAATATATTTTCCTTTTTTTTTGGTTGGCAGGGGGCCTTGGGTGAAAATAGGTTAGACCAGCACTAGCTGATAGAAATATGAAAGCCACTTATGAAATTTAAAAAATTTTAGTAGCCATTAAAAATGTAAAAAGAGGCTGGGTATAGTGGCTCATGACTGTAATCTCGGCACTTTGGAAGGCTAAGGTGGGAGTATCACTTGAGGCTAGGAGTTCAAGATTACTCTAGACCATACAGCAAGACCCCATCTCTACAAAAAATAAACAAACAAACAAATAAAATTAGTCAGGCATGATGGCACATGCGTGTAGTCCCAGTTACTTGGGAGGCTGAGGGAGACGGGTGGCTTGAGCTCAGGAAGCTGAGGCTGTAGTGGATTATGACTGCACCACTGCACTCCAGCTTAAGCAACAGAGTAAGACTCTCTCTCTTTAAAAAAAAAAAAAAAAAAAAAAGGAAAAAGAAACGAGAAACTAATTTTAATATTTTAAGTCAATATATCCAAAAATCATCATTTCAACATGCAGTCAATGTAAAAATTATTCATGAGCTATTTTATGTTATTTACACGAAGTCTTTGAAATCCAGTGTGTATTTCACACTCCTGCACATCTTGATTCAAACCATCCACATTTCAAGGACTGAACAGCCATATGGGTCTAGTCACTACCATATTGAACAGCAAAGAGTTAGAATACAAATTAGTGCTCATTTGCAGCAACTACCTTTCGTCTGGGTTTCTGGGATTAATTTCCTACACCTCTCCCAAGACTCTTAGTCATTTATCCTCACATTATCAGAGTGGTTTGAGATATCTTGTTTCTTGTAAGTCACTGGAAATCTTATTTGGAAGTGTATAGGATAAAAATTCTAAATGGAAAAAGAACATAGCAAATTGTATCCCCATTTCCCAGTTGAAGGTGAAGTTCAGAGCCACAGGAGATCTATAGTCACACAGCTAGTAAGTCTTCAGGATGCAAAGACAGCCTAGGTTGCAGGACACTCATTTCAACAGGACTTTGCTTCCATCTCACCATCTCTCCTAGAAATCAGAATGCTTCAGAGCAGGAAAAACCTCAGCTTGTTTGGGAGGTAAGTAATGAAGAGAAAGAACCTCTTGCTGCAATATGCTTACCCAACTCCTACATAAAAGTCCTAATGGCTCGTTGGGGTGAGGAAGAGGTCATGTCTCAAAAGGAAGTTATTTCCCCAACTGGAAAGATACTTGGTTCCCTTCCAAGGCAGGAAAACCTTTTAAAAATAAATCAATTCCTCATTTTTAAGAACAACCATGTAGAGCATGGATGCTGGATCCAATGCCATGGCTGAGAAAATGTCACCGTCAAAGCCAAGAAGAGAAACTGAACCCCCAAGCAGCAAAAATCTTATTGGAATTCATTAAAAAACAACTGTCTTTCCCTCTATTTTTATTGAGTCAAACCTTGTGTGCTGTGTCTTTTTTTTTTTTTTTTTTTTTTTGAGATGGAGTCTCCCTCTCTCACTCAGACTGGAGTGCAGTGGCGCGATCTCAGCTCATTCCAGCCTCTGCCTCCTGGGTTCCAGTGATTCTCCTGCTTCAGCCTTCTGAGTAGCTGGGACTACAGGCGCATACCACCACGCTAATTTTTGTAGTATTAGTAGAGAAGGGGTTTCACCATGTTGGCCAAGATGGTCTCGATCTCCTAACCTCATGATCCACCCACCTCAGCCTCCCAAAGTGCTGGGATTACACGTGTGAGCCACCACGGCCGGCATACTATTTCTTGTTTAAGTAAACACACAAAGCATTACTCCAATAACTGGAAAAACAGGTGTTTGTTTTTAATGGCTCCTATTTACCTAATTTTTACCAATTTTTTCTTGAGATGTAGTCTTGCTCTGTCACCCAAACTGTAGTGCAAAGGTGCAATCTCAGCTCACTGCAATTTCCTCCTCCCAAGTTCAAGCAATTCTCTTGCCTCAGCCTCCCGAGTAGCTGGGATTATAGGCACCTACCATCACACCCATCATCACGCCCAGCTAAATTTTTATATTTTCAGTAGAGATGGGGTTTCATCATGTTGGCCAGGCTGGTCTCAAAATCCTGACCTCAGATGATCTGCCCACCTCAGCTTCCCAAAGTGATGAGATTACAGGCATGAGTCACTGCACTCAGCCTCAGCTCACTCTTTTTACTGAGTTTAGTCATGTGAAAGTTTGCAATGTTGAAGAAACTCTTTACCACTTTTCCCCCTTCCCTACCCTTTCTCATTCTCTATTTCCCCCTCTTTCTTATTTTTACTCTGTACTGTGGTCACTACTTCCACCATGCCTCAATCTCACTTTTCCATCTACTAGGAAAGAAAATACATCTAGAAAATGCATGTAGTACTGCTAAGCATCAGAAGATGTAAATTGTGTTCCTTTCATCTTAAAAAATGATTTGTGGTATGATACATCACATCTGTTATTTTATTTAATGAAGGACAGAACACATGAGTAAATATGTTGAGATGCTTGAGAACCAGAGCTGTCATGATGGAAGAAGAGAGAGAAATACGGATGGGGATGAGGTGAGGTGGAGAAAACTGGTGCTGGATGAAAACTGGAGACCACTGATTAAAATGCCTGCTGCATTTGTTTGCATGCATGTTTGTGTATATGTCTCACATACGTGTGCATATGTGTGAGTGTATGCTTATGTTTCCCTAGCTCTCTGTACACTGGAAGGGTGAGAAGCATATAACCACCAAATATATGGCAATGAGCTCACCAAGCAACCAGGTCTTGATTCTGACTACAGTTTCCCTGTAGAAGGAACCAGGCCTCCTTGGAGAAAGCAAAAGTCGACTTTAAACATTGTGTGCCAGAAAACAAGAATATATTGGGAGGATAATTACTTTAAGTTCCTCACATCAGGGGAATCATATAATGCTTGTCGTTTTCTGTCTGGCTCACATCACTAAGCATATTTTCAAGGTTCATCCATGCTGTGGCATGTGTCAGAATTTCATTTCTTTTGAGGTCAAATAGTATTCCATTGCATGTATATACCACATTTTGTTTACCCATTCATCCACTGACGGCCATGTGGGTTGTTTACACCATTTGGCTGTTGTGAGTGATGCTGCTATGAACATGAGTATGCAAAAAGCTCTTTGAGACTTTGCTTCCAAATTATTTTGCATTTACACCCAGATGTGATAATTCTATGTTTAATTTTTTGAGACCCACTGAGTTTTTTAAAAAGAGGGAGAAGGAACACATTCTCTCCATAAAATTACCGTATAAATGTAAAAAATTTGACCATTTAAAAAACTACTCTATAGCACCCATTTATGTAACAGATCTGACAAGGATCGCCAGTGGATGCTAATGGGGGGAGAACAGGATGTACACAGAGTGGTGAATGTCACCCTTCATAGTACTTATTAATCTCAAGACAAAGACTCTTGTACAGGTTGGTGAGAAAGTAATCACGGTTTTTGCCATTGAAAGTAATGACAAAAACCCCAATTACTTTTGTACCAATGTAATACAATGGCAAGTTCTTGTGGAAACCACATTATCCAAGTGATCAAAATGTAGCATCAACAGCAGTGGGACAAACGGGCATAAAGGGCCTCTTAAAGTGTCCAGTGGGAAGGACACATCACCACATAGTAGTCTTTGCTTTTTAGCAACAGTTTTCTGGTGATACAATTCACTTACCATATCTACAATTGAAAGTGTACAATACAACGATTTTTAGTATATTCACAGAGCTGAGCAACCATCAAAATAATTTTTAGTGCATTTTCAATCACCTCAAAAGAAACCATTTATCCATTAGCAGTCAATCCTCATTTCCTTCCAACTCCCCGGCTCTAGACAATCACCAATCTTCTTTTTGTCTCTATTGATTTGCCTATTCTAGAAATTTCAGATCAGTGAGATTATACAGTATCTGGTCTTTTGTGATTGCCTTCTTTCATTTAACATGTTTTCAAGGTTCGTGTATGTTGTAGCTTGTGTCAGTGCTTTTTATTATTAAATAATGTTCTAGCATATGGACATTGCACACTTTATTATTTTTGAGATAGTTTCTGTTGCCCAGGCTGGAGTGCAATGGTGCAATCATGGCTCACTGCAACCTCTACCTCCTGGGTTAAAGCGATTCTCCTGCCTCAGCCCCCTGAATAGCTACGATTATAGGCGCCAGCCACCACGCCTGGCTAATTTTTCTATTTTTTTTAGTAGAGATGGCGTTTCATCATGTTAGCCAGGCTAGTCTTGAACTCCCGACCTCAAATGTTCCACCCGCCTTGGCCTTCCAAAGTGCTGGGATTACAGGCGTGAGCCACCGCATATGGTCCTTTGGGTTGTTTCCATCTTTTGGCTCTTATGAGTAATGCTGCTATGAATGTTCCTTTACAGGCTTTCATAGGAACATGTTTCCAGTTCTCTTTGGTATGCAGTCATAGGTCTCTAAATGACAGGGGTATGTTCTGAGAAACATGTTGTTAGGTGATTGTGTCACTGTGCAAACATCATAGTGTACTTATACCAACCTAGACTGCAGAGCCTACTGCACGCCTAGGCTGTATGGTATTGCCTGCTGCTCCTAGGCTACAAATCTGTGATGTTATTGTACTGAGCACTGCAGGCCATTGTAACACAATGGGAAGTAACTGCATACTTAAACATAGAAAAGGTACAGTAAAAATACAGTATAAAAGATAAAAAAAGACCAGGCGTGGTGGCTCACACCTGTAATCCCTGCACTTTGGGAGGCTAAGGCAGGCAAACCACAAGGTCAAGAGATGGAGATCATCTTGGCCAACATGGTGAAACCCTGTCTCTACTAAAAATACAAAAATTAGCTGGGCATGATGGCACGCACTTGTAGTTCCAGCTACTTGGGAGGCTGAAGCAGGAGAATCACTTGAATCCAGGACATGGAGGTTGCAGTGAGCCAAGATCATGCCACTGTACTCCAGCCTGGGGACAGAGCGAGACTCTGTCTCAAAAAAAAAAAAAGATTAAAAAAAATAGTACACCTGTATAGGGCATTTACCATGAATGGAGCTTATAGGACTGAAACTTGCTCTGGGTGAGTCACTGAGTGGGTGGTGAGTAAATGTGAAGTCTGGGACATTACTGTACATTTCTGTAGGCTTTATAAGTGATGTATATTTAGGCTGCACTAAATTTATTTTAAAAATTTTCTTTCTTCAGTAAGTTAACCTTGGACTTAATAAGCACTGCCCACTGAAGTTACACTCAATTTATTTTAAATATCTTCTTTCTTCAATAATAAGTTAACCTTGGACTTTATAAGCACTACACACTGAAGTTACACTGAATTTATTTTAAAATATTTTCCTTTCTTCAATAATAAATTAACCTCAGTTTGCTGTAACTTTTTTAGTTTATAAAGTTTTAAAAACTTTTCGACTCTTCCTGAGAGCTAGACTGAAAAAAAATTTTTTTTGACTCTTCTGATAACACTTAGCTTTAAACACAAACACATTGCAGAGCTGAACAAAAATATTTTTATGTCTTTATCCTATAAGATTTTTTCTATTTAATTTTTTTAAACTTTTAAAACTTTCATGTTAAAATTTAAGACACAAACACACACATTAGCCTAGACCTACACAGGGTCAGGATCTTTAATACCACTGTCTTCCGCCTCTGCATCTTGTCCCACTGGAAGGTCTTCAGGGGCAATAACACACGGAGCTGTCATCTCTTACAACAATGGCTTCTGAATACCTCCTGAAGGACCTGCCTGAGGCTGTCTTATAATTACACATTTAATAAGTAGAAGAAGTACATTCTAAATTAATGATAAAAAGGGGCCGGGCACGGTGGCTCACACCTGTAAATTCAGCATTTTGGGAGGCCAAAACGGGCAGATCACCTGAGGTCAGGAGTTTGAGACCAGCCTGGCTGACATGGTGAAACCGTCTCTACTAAAAATATGAAAATTAGCCAGGTGTGGTGGTGCATGCCTGTAATCCCAGCTACTTGGGAGGTTGAGGCATGAGAATCACTTGAACCCAGGAGGCGGAGGTTGCAGTGAGCCGAGATCATGCCACTGCAATCCAGCCTGGGTGATAGAGTGAGACTCTGTCTCAACAACAACAACAACAACAACAACAAGCCCAAAGGATTTGAAAACTGGGTTGCCACTGGTATAAGTCTTGGCCTGAGTTTGAAACCTCAAGAACGAGGAGCACTGATGTTCGAGGGCAGGAGAAGATGGATGTCCCAATTCAAACAGAGAGAGTGAATTTGCCTTTCTTCCATCTTTCTGTTCTATTTGGACATTCAATAGATTAGGATTTCACCCACATTGGTGAAAGCAATCTTCTTTACTTACTCTACTGATTCCAATGCTAATCTCTTCTAGAGGCACCCACACAGACACACCCAGAAATGATGTTTTACTAGCTATCTGGGCACCTCTTAGTTTAGTCAAGTTGACACGTCAAGTTAGCCATCACATGTCATGCAGGATGCTGAATTCGTTCCTGGATGAAAAAGAGAAACTAAAAAGGACATCTTGGGGGCACACAGACATTTGAATGTGCCTTTCATACTGGCTAATATTACAGCTACAAAGTACTTTTTTTTTTTTTTTTTGGAAATAGTCTCCCTCTGTCACCCAGGCTGGAGTGCAGTGGTGTGATCTCAAAAGCTCACTGCAACCTCTGCCTCCTGGGTTCAAGCGATTCTCATGCCTCAGTCTCCCGAGTAGCTGGAATTATAGGCACATGCCACCAGGCCTGGCTAATTTTTGTATTTTTATTAGAGACAGCTTCACCATGTTGGCCAGGCTGGTCTCAAAATCCTGACCTCAAGTAATCTGTCCGTCTCAGCCTCTCAACAAGGTACAGTTTCTTAAGTGTGATTATGGTGGTGTGGTGATGCAGGAGAATACCTGGGTTCTGAGGAGAGACATGCTGAAATATTTAGGGTGACATCATGGTGTCCATAACTGATTTTATGGACAAAGAAAGTACATAAAGAAAAAGTGTATGTAAATGTGTATGTGTGTGTGTACATGTGCAAACAGGAGAGAGATAATATCACAAAATATTTACAATTGGTTGATGGTATATGAGTGTTCATTGTGCTATTTCTTTCAAATTTTTCTAAATTTGAAATTTTTCTTTAAAAGGTTGAGAGGGAAAATTTGAAAAAACAAAAAAATTAAAAATTTTCCATCCTAAAGAAAGCATAAATTAAAAGATAAACAGAATATGTTTCAGATACCGCCTCAATTTCTCTAACATGACCTGATCTGAAAGACTCCTGAAGACATGCAACAGAACTTTACTGAGATTCCACCCAGTTTTCCTCCTAACTTACCTTGGGCACATGACTTAAGTTCTTTAGAATTCAATTATTTGAACCATGAAAAGATCTGGGTTGACTTAGAAGACATTTGAGGATCCCTTCAAATTCTGAAATTCTATGTCCCTATAATCATACTTACTTAATGGGATTCAGGATGCATCTTCCTTAGAATCTGTTCTTATTAAGGTGACACTTTAGGGCTTTTACTTCACAGAATTTAGATGCAGTGAGGACTGTATTTCAATATTAAGGAAGAAGCATTAAATGGATGAGCCTGAACATGATGGGAACATCCCATTGTCCTTCCTGCCAAAGCATGCTGCCCTCAGATGGCTTCTGCGGCAGTTAGGTTTGGTTCCCAGTCAATAGCCTCTGGCCATCTCACCTAGGAGCAAGCCTCCAACCCTTACCCAAGATACCCCTGGAAGAAGTGATGGAATGTTCCCTTTAGGCCTCTTTATATCAGGTTCCTAGGATATAATTAGGAAGCAGCTCCCAGAATAGATGTGTAGGGAGTTAGGTTGGGAAGTTTCCATGCAGATAAAGGGGAGAGGAGGAAAGAGGCCTGCTGCCTGGAGATGTTTACGAGTCTAAGATGATTTGATAAGTGATGAAGCAGCCCAGCTTTTGGGGGTGGGGAGGAGAGATGCACTCAGAACTAGCTAAGTGAGGGAGGCACCAGTTTCTCTCCGTATTAGAGTTTCCCAGTAAAAGTTGGATCTCAAGCCCCTAGATTATAGGGCACTATGCATTTTCTCATTGAAAAAAAAAAGTTATTTTTTTTAAATGCATGGGGGAGTAGAAATTAGGAGAATCTTTCCAAGTGACCATAATCTTATGAAATCCCAGAATGTCCTCATTTTATTATTCTCCAATTCTAAGACAGCTCCTCCATTCCCCCTATAGTTCAGAAACTAAAGATCACCTGGTCAGCCAGGCACGGTGGTTCATGCTTGTAATCCCAGCACTTTGGAAGGCCAAGGTGGGCGGATCATGAGGTCAAGAGATCAAGACCATCCTGGCCAACATGGTGAAACCCCATCTCTACTAACAATACAAAAATTAGCTGGGCATGGTAGCACGCGCCTGTAGTCCCAGCTACTTGGGAGGCTGAGGCAGGAGAATCTGGGAGGCAGAGGTTGCAGTGAGCTAAGATCGCACCACTGCACTCCACTCTGGTGACAGAGTGAGACTCTGTCTCAAAAAGATAAAAAAATATCACCTGGCCACGTTCCTCTGGGTTACACAGCTGATTAGCCACAAAGATACAATTTCAATTCCCATTTTGCTCCCTGGAACAGAGCTTACTGTTAGACTCCAAGAGTGTCAGTCAAAGGGTTCCTAAAGCTGCAAAGAAAACAGAGGACAGCTCTGCTCTCTACGGGTCCCATTCTCCAGCTTCCTGCAATTTAAAAGCTCTGGGGATGAGGTCTATTCCTCACTGAGTTGGAGAATGGGAGGCGTAACACGTGTGTGTGTGTCTGTGTGTGTCCTGCAGAGATGGGAGAGGTGATGTACCTATCCCTCTTCTTCCTCTTGTGTTTTTCCCATTTGAATGAAACCAAACTCATGAGCAAATCTGGGAGTCTGAACCGCTTGTGGGTGAGAGGAGTGGAAATCTTTAACATAATCCAGGCAGAATCCCAAGTGGGTGCAGACCACACACTCTCACAGCCCTCGCTCATCAGAGGCCTGTCTTCTGGCCCTGCTCCCTCCTCCTTCACATCCATCCCTGTCTCCATGTCCGCCTCTGTCAATAAAAGGACCCATTCTTGTGCCCTCAGTGAGCTGCTGATGTGACTAATGTAATTCACATGGAGGCCTGGAGAAGGAATCAAAATGAACTCAGAACTTAAGCGTTTTAAGGGTCCAGTCTACCATAAGGCCTCTAATTTAGCACAAAATGTTACAGATGCTCCCCAAAGGCAAAAGGTAGACCCTCGATAACTGATGAATGAATGACCTCATGCCTGTGCCCCATATTGGCTGCCTCCTGGCCCCACCTTGGAGTCTCCTCAAGTTTTCTCTCCAAGAAGGAAATGGCTCCAGCCTGCTCAGCCCCCACTGTCCCCCTTGCTCTGCCCAGTGTTTCTTTCCACCCACACAAATGCAGACCCAGAAGCACAGGCATGTACACAAAAGTATTTCCAGAACACAAACACAGCATTTCACAAAAATCTGTAATAACATGAATTATATACACCACCCCCACCAGAATAACTTCATGTGGATTTGAGGTCAGTGTTAAAGAGACTAGAGGAATTTTAGTCACTCTTCTCAAAGTTACTGCTCATATCATAATTTTAAACTGCGAATATTTATTTTTAATTAAAATGTGGCATTTGGGTTGTTTGATGCTTTTTAATAAAGAGAAGTAAAAAGAAGAAAACTAAGATGACTTATCTCACTCTGCAGAGATAATCTCTATCCACATTTTTAAAAGTAAATGGAGTGTAACAGGGAAATTATCTTTTCCCATGTCACTCAGCAGACCCTCTTTCCAAAGGTAATTATTTTTACAGTTTCTTGTTATTTCTTGAAAAAGTAACATATCTGTAACTGTTTATGTATCCTTTTTCAAAGGTATCTCATACACACACAAAGGGATATTCATAAACACACAAACTTATTTCTGTATCTCCCTTTTCTCATGCCTGCTACATATTGACAGTCTTTTTATATCAATAAACACAGCTTTACCTCATTCTTTTTAAAAATTTAAGCATTTGAACAAACCCAGCTAAAAGGTATCCCATTTAGACCACTCTCAGAATATACTATCCAGGTTTTATTTGATTTTTTCTGGCACTGATTGGAAGGTCACTGTCATGCTTTGATTGTTTCAATTAGCAAAATAAATCTGAAATAATCTCTAGCTTGTTTACTTCTCTTCAAGGAAAATAAAAATATTTTCTCTGCAACTATTTCAAATCCACTCAATAGAAGATCCTTCCATCCTCAAACTTCATCCAGTGAAAGCATTAATCCTGATATATCTCTGGTTTCTTTGATGGCCTGACCCCTTGTGTAAATATTGATGGAGATTACACTGACAGTTGTGTAAGCCAGCTGGATCCCAGCCAGGGAGAAAGGAATTTATGAAAGGCCAGGAATAGAGAATTTGAGACAGAGAATCCCCCTATCACCTCACTTAGTACTTTCATAATCAGATCATTAAATGATGCCCTAACACTACACACCGCCTTGAATCACCCATCCAGGAGCATAAAGAACAATAGTTAGCAGCTCTGCCTGGGACATCAGGCCTCTAGGGCTCAGTTTCCCACTCTGACATGTGCTACTTGTGTGATCTTGGGGAAGTTACTTAACCTCAACAAACCTTAGTGCCTATATCTCTAAAGTTGGGGCCACTAATAGTACCAACAGTGAAGAACTGTTTAACATAAAATGGTATGTTTTCAATAAAGACTGGCATAGAGTGCCTGGCAGGGATTCACACTCATTTTAGTGCCCAGAAGTATACACAGTGCCTGCTCTTAGGGAACTCACTAAGTACTGGAAGAAGACAGCTATGATGGGTCTGTGACACAGGGGACACACTCAGTACTTCCGTGAGGAGGCACACCAACTGAGTGACACTCCTGGCCTCTGCCCCTTCCTTTCTTTCACTCCACTCTTTCATGTCATTGGAGGACTGCCCTGCTGGGTGAGGCCTGAGTCTTCCCGAACACCTGGCGACCTTATAGCCGAGTCTGCCATGTTCTGGGTTTAGGACCAGAAAGTCCGCACTCCAGTTATGAGCCATGCTGTCTATACTTCAGCATTAACCACAGTACATTGGGTCACCTTATGCTTTGCTTCTTGGTCTCATCCTCAATTTCTTTAGAACTTGGTTGATGAAGAGGGTATCAGCCACTGAATATCTCTCCTAGTTCATAAGCAAGCCATTGTTCCCTTCAGCACTTTTTTTTTTTTCTTGGCCCTCAGGGATTCTAAAACAGCTGTCTGGTGACTCTGCTTGAGAAGTCATTGTCACAGATTTAACTTTCACTGGAAGGGTACATTTGTGGCTCAACAAATACATCCCAAAAGCTAAGCATGGCTAATCCCAAGCTTCCCGAACTAGATTTAGGGCCCCATGCGAGGCTTTTTGACTATCCTGCAACTCAGAAGCAATATTTCCAATGGCCAAATATTTCTTGGGAAAAGACAAACATGGCCATGTGGACTCCTGTTGCTTTTAGCCCAATACCACAGTCCCAAAGTCAAGGAGGCAAAATTCTATCCCATGGGAGAATAGCTGAGCACATCCTGAGATTGTGGATATTACCACCTCTATGAATCTCTCGGATACCTTTGAGTTCATAATATTGTCTTCACACAGAGTTTTAATGTCATTGGCTTCACATTTATTGAGCGTGAAGGGATGCAGAGATGAGCCTGACATGATTCCCCATCAAAGAACTCTTGGTCTGAAGTGGGAGAGATGCATAAATTAAGAATATAATGTAATATGAAAAATGCTGGGCATTACAGGTGCACTGGAACATGTATATAACCCAAGAGAGGGTGGGTAGAAAGAAAGTCTTCTGTGATATCAGATGCCTTAGTTAAGATGAATAAATGAAGTTAGCTATTTATAAGTGCAAAGGAAATCTGCTTCAGGACATTCTGGCAGATGGAGAACATGAGATGACAGTGAGGCCTGGGAGAAGCAGGAAACCACAATCCAATAGGGAGAGGAAATGAGGCTGGACACTGCAAGAGACAGGTTCAGGAAAGGCCAGAATGTGACCTTAAGGTCAACTGCCTGGGCTCATTAAAAAAAAGAATCATATTCTGATGGGGCACAGTGGCTCACGTCTGTAACCCCAGCACTTTGGGAGGCCGAGGTGGGTGGGTCACGAGATCAGGCGTTGAAGACCAGCCTGGCCAAGATGGTGAAACTCTGTCTCTACTAAAAATACAAAAATTAGCCAGGCATGGTGGCAGGTGCCTGTAGTCCCAGCTGCTCGGGAAGCTGAGTGGGAGAATCACTTGAACCCAGGAGCAGAGGTTGCCATGAGCTGGGATCACACCACTGTACTCCAGCCTGGCGACAGACTGAGACCCAGTCGGGGGGAAACAAACCATTTTCACAACAGTAATGACAACCGGTCTCTTAAAGATGGGAAAGTGAGGATCATGATTGAAAAGAACAGGCTCTTAGTTTCCCTTAACACAGAGCCCCCTGTTGGGTGGACTCAGACATGTGAACAGCCAGAGCCAGTTAAGTGTCTGGTACCGTTTGGACCTTTCTCTATCAGTGAGGGATTGGAGGAATCACAGAAATGGCATGTTAGTTAGGGAAGATCTTCCTCCAATCCTTTAACCCTCTCATCCCCACATTTAACAGAAATCACGCAACCTGGAAAATATGATGGGAATTCTTCCTCATCTTCTTGCCCTTCTGACCTGAGCGCTCTGTGAGGACTTTCCTGTTCATAGGTGTTTGTTCTTACGGTGTGGAGATGTGTAGGAGTGTAGGAGATACGGATGCCCGTGTCTACAGGGAGGGGCCACTCATTCATTCAAAAATAGGGAGTGAGGGGCCACCCATTAATCCATTGTTTCAAGCACGCGCCTGTAGTCCCAGCTACTTGGGAGGCTGAGGCAGGAGAACTGCTTGAACCCAGGAGGCGGAGATTGCAGTGAGCTGAGATTGTGCCACTGCACTCCAGCCTGGCGCCTGGCGACAGAGCTAGACTCTGTCTCGGAAAAAAAAAAAAATAGGAGTGTAATGGTGCAATCACTGCAGCCTTGACCTCCCTAGGTTCAAGCAATTCTCCCACCTCAGCCTCCTGAGTAGCTACAGATGTATACCACACTTGGCTAATTTTTGTATTTTTTGTAGAGACGGGGGTCTCACCATGTTGCCCAGGCTGGTCTTGAACTCCTGGGCTCAAGAAATCCACCTACCTTATCCTCCAAAAGCATTGGGATTGCAGGTGTGAGCCACCATGCCTGGCCATATCCTGGTACTTTTTAAATATGTCTGAAAACAACTCTTATATGAAGCAAAAGAGCCTATATTGACATATTATGTACAACATTGTACTTAATGCAGTGTCTTATTAACTAGGAAGCCCAATAAAAGAAGCTGTGGTGAAAAAGGTAGCCTGTTATGGACACAATAGAATGGGACTTTTTGCTTCTAAAGGTAGGTAACTCACATGTTTAAATTTTGTAATATCCCCAGGAGCCAACATAGCCCTCAACGGAGGAAGGAAATAAAAAATACTGACAGTTTTGGGGAGCCACCCAGAACTGTTGAGGATAAAAATGACAGGGCAGGAATTTCACTTCAGGCCAGCTGATGGCCCTTTCCAGTACACCAAGAGCTAACCTGACCTTCAGAAGGAAGACTTTCTCGTTTGGAGTAATCACTAACATTGCGGAGGGCTCCGCAGAGCAGTAAGTCCAAATAGTGACAGTCATGATGATAAAACCCAAAGCAAAGGCAAGTCTCTCCACAACTTACCTGGGAAAACATTCTAGATCAGCACAGAGCAGAGACACAGTGGGCAGGACAGGAGTTCACAGCCTTGGGGAGAACTGGGGACCGCCACTGGTCAGTCATAATGGTCTCCCACACATGGCACCTTTCAACCACTTTTACTGCCTTCAGGATAAAAGGTAGGCAGCTAACTTAGAGGCACTCAAAACACATGCAGAGTTATTCCTGTCATCATCAACCTTTTTACAATTCACCACAACTTAACTATACAAATGATGAGAACACTAGTGGTATTTTCTTAAAAGAAAACTTAGAAAAATCAGTCATCTTCTTATCCTTAATGAATTGTATACCCACACACAGAGGCAAATAACTTCCTAACCAGGTCACATAAATGGCCAAGTTACACAAACCAGCCAATATCTTTACTTCTAATTACAGATAGAAAGTGTTGAATTACTTTAAAATTTGATTTAGGGAAAATACAAAGTTAAATGTGAAAGGTATTTTATATCAGTTTTATATTATCTTAAATTAAACCTGACAGAGTTTTGGTGTCAGAAATCAAGGTCAGTTACACAAGATGCAATGTCACAAAGGTCCCTGAAAACATTTTAGCTGCCAAAGAGAAGCATCAATGAAAAAAGTAAACCGTCTTAGCTTCTAATGAATATGGTTTTTACTCTAAAGGCAGGTTTACTGATAAAAACAAAACCAAAAACCTTTTCACAATTTGTTTCTAAACGATTAATGTATTCCATTTGAAATACGTGCCCCCTTTCTTACCACCAATTTGTTTTTTTACAAAAACTTTTAAACAAAGTTAAATAATTTATGTTGTCACTTATAAGTAGGAGCTAAATAATGTGTACACCTGGACACAGAGTATGAAATAATAGACACTGGAGACTAGGAAGGGTGGGAGGGGGGTGAAGGAGGAGAAATTACTTAATGGGTACAATGTACACTACTTTGTGATGGTTACACTAAAATCCCAGATCAGGTGTGGTGTCCCACGCCTATAATCCCTGCACTTTGGGAGGCTAAGGTGGGTGGATCACCTGAGGTCAGCAGTTCCAGACCAGCCTGGCCAACATGATGAAACCCCATCACTACTAAAAATATATAAAAATTAGCTAGGTGTGGTGGTAGGTGCCTGTAATTCCAGCTACTAGGGAGGCTGAGGCAGGAAAATTGTTTGAACCAAGGAGGCTGAGGTTATAGTGAGTTGAGATGGTGCCACTACACTGCAGCCTGGGTGACAGAGTGAGACTCTGTCTCAAAAATAAATAAACAAAATAAATAAATAAAAGCCTGGACTTCACCACTATGTGATATAGCCATGCAATAAAACTGCATTTTTGCCCCTTAAATTTCTTTTAACTTTTAATACAGAAGGGATGTTTTCTAGAATATTTTGCCTAGGATACTGTTGCAGAGCTTATTAACCATTTAATAGCAAATCGGCCCCTAAATTACTAATACCAGATGAACGCCTGAATTCCTTGGCAAGACTCCACTTGGTACATGTTTAAGGCATTCATTGATCAGTGAAGTAACTGGATGTTCAGAACAGGCACACCTCTGTCACCTTTCTACTGCCAGAGAATTGGGGCACAGCTCTGCTATGGGAAAGCAAATTCTGAAGGATTTAGGATCTAATGAGCATATTCCTAGCATCACTGATAATGATCCTAACAGTCACAAAAGACGTGAATCATGAGAGTGTTTCACATGTTCCCCTTTATATCTTAGGATAGTAATATAAAGTTGAATGCTATTTATTTATTTATAATTTTTTTTGAGATGGAGTATTGCTCTGTTGCCCAGGCTGGAGTGCAATGGCAGGATCTTGGCTTACTGCAATCTCTGCCTCCCAGGTTCAAGCAATGCTCCTGCCTCAGCCTCCCATGATTGCAATTTAAAAGACTTGGAACAAATATTTCATATGTATTGGATGGATGGATAAGTATTCAGGTAGAGTGATGGCCACATTAATTTCTGGATTGTTTGTAACTTTGTGGGATCTCCCGTTTTCATTAGGTTTTAAAAGCATTTCTTTGGATGTGGTGAGTTCAAATTCAGTTTTGAGGTAGGGATTTGTTAACATTTCAATGGTCAAACTGAGTTTTGAGGTAGGAATTTATTATCATTTCAATGGTCAAAATCAATCTTATTATTCATCATTGGCTCCCAAACTTCCTCATATCCCAATTCAGGCTTAAAGGGTAGTGGGTGGTTTAATTGTGATGGCAATCAAGAAGAAAGTCAGTTTCTTTTCTATCTTCTTCTTTGCCATTTTCCAAACTCTTGTATTTCAAGGTCTGATTATAGCAGTTTTTACACTAAAGTAAACATTGATTAATCAGAAAACTGTTGGAATAAATGAAAAACCTCCTGCCTGGAATTTTGGGGAGAATTTGTTTGTTGTTGTTATTGTTGTTATTGTGACAACAGGTAGAACAGAGTACTTGGTAAGGAGAAAAATGTACCATATGATTTTTAATACCCACCAGGACATGGGAAACAGGGCCTGAGTTTAACATGTGCCAGTGAAACAGCAACCCTAGGCTATGGCCAAACTCGGAACACTGACCTCTGTGTTCCCAAGGTTCATGCAAAATCTGAATTTTCAAATTGGATGAGGAAGTGGGATTGAAAAATATATTTAAAGAGATGTTTTAAAAAGAACATAAGAGGCTCTTAAAATACTCCCAGCCTTGAGAAACTCTCCTATAAAAAAGTGACATAAATTGACCATTTTCGCTGAACTGTGCCTGATTTCCTCACACGTGTCTTTAAGAAACTCTCCTGGAAATTCAGCCTTCCACTTTCTGAGAAAGGAAACTGAAGCTGGAGGAGTTATTTCTGCATAGATTTGAGACTTTACTGAAGGGCTTGCTGGCATTAAAAATATACTCTCCTATGATCCCATCCCCAAAATACCACACTTTATTGCTTATATGTGAAGTTAGATGTTTGATGCTTATGTTTTATACTTGATGAATTATCATCTCAACAAATAAAAATATGTATTAATGATTAATGAAAAAACAAACTATTTAATTTCCTAATGTCTTTATTTACTCACAAGCAAAATCATATGGCATATATATTTTTCAAGACAAAGTCTCCCTCTGTCACCCAGGCTGGGGTGCAGTGGCACAGTCTCAGCTCACTGCAACTTCCATCTCCTGGGTTCAAGCTATTCTCCTACCTCAGCCTCCCCAGTAGCTGGGACTACAGGTGTGCACCACCAGGCCTGGCTAATTTTTATATACATTTTAGTAGAGACAGGGTTTCACCATGATGGCCAGGCTGGTCTTGAACTCCTGACCTCAGGCGATCTACCTGCCTTGGCCTCCAAAGTGCTGGGATTACAGGCATCAGCCACCATGTCGGCCCCATATGGTATTTTTATTATAAATGAAACCTATACCTTTGACCTGTTATTAACACAATCTGCATCTCTGATTATCTTACCAATCAAAAGGAAATTACACATCTCTGATTATCTTACCAATCAAAAGGAAATTACACTTTCTATGTAGCAACAGTAGGAGAAGGAAGGTGAGAAGGCACCATTGATGTGACTTTAGAGAATGAGGTGTAACTCCTTCCTCTGCCCTCATCCACATCTCAGAGCTGGAAGCTCTGGGCATGAGGCTGCGCTCTGCCCCTGACAGACTCAAAGGAAGCAAACACAGCATTTGCCCTCGATTCAAAGATGTCACCTGGAGATACTGTCAAGGCAACTGCTGCCTAATCTAACCAAGGCAGCACAGTCTGGCTGAACACAACAAACTCTGTCAATCCTGTCCGCACCCTTTACCTTTGGGTGGAGATTAATTAGGTCATTCTACGCAAAGGATTATCAGAAATCTCCCTCCCTGCTATGGAAAGGTTGACAGTGTGACATAGTAATTGCCCTATAAACTGCATACCTCGACTTTCCATTGAAACTGCTCTCTATAACCCTAATGTGACAGGCAAGCAGTCCAGACCCACACCATCTTGGCCCCTGCGACTTGTAATAAGTAACTAAGGTCTGTAAATTTCCACCCTACCTAGACAATGTGTAAACTAACACTTATCTTGACTTCTGTGAACCACTTAAGTAACAATTGGAATGTCCAAAGTCCCCTGGCTCTCAGAATGTCTGAAGCCCCTCACCCCCACCCCCGAGGTGGTTTACGGGCATAAAAGGTCTTGACACCCTTCTTTCAGGGCCACGAGTTGGAAAGATGCAAGTCCGTAGCCGCAGGCAATAAAAACCCTGCAATTTAGCATACTTTTGTCTTAGTGTTAACTTTCTATGGTCACTCCAGTACAACAGGAAAGCAGAATCCAAATCGAACCCCTTCAAATTATGTTAAGACACATATTTTTCAGTGGCTCTTGACTTTGGCTGCTCAATCAGAATCACCTGGGAGGCACCTACAACTCAAACCACAGGCTCAGGCTGCCTTCCAGAGCATTAACTCGGAGTCTGTGGGGTGATACTCTTGGCATTGGCATAATGGCCCCACACGTGATTCCAATGTGCAGCCAAGACTGAGAATCATTGTTTGAGATGTTCTAGTGCCTGATAAACCCAGGAGTAGGAAGAGGAGGAACTCCAAGGGGATGAGTGATAAAAAGCATCCACTTACCCAAATGTGGGACCTGCAAAAACTTCACACAAAATTAGCAGAGGCCTCGTGAGTCAATTCAAATAAAATCATTCAACCTTTTCAGAGTGCGGGTTGACTGGATGTCTCAAGTCCATAGTCTCAACTGGATTTTGAATGCAGCAAAAGTTTCTAATGGAAGAGTAAAATGATTTCTGAAGATAAATCCAGTCCTCACACTTCTAGAAACATTGCCTTCTAAATTAGATACTTGGAGTAGAATGGCAGGCAAAATAATCCCCTTACTGTTAAATTATTGTATTTGTCCATTCTTGCATTGCTATATAGAAATACCTGACACTGGGCAATTATTTATAAGGAAAATAGGTTTAATTGGCTCGTGGTTCTGCAAGCTGTACAGGAAGCACGGTGCTAGCATCTGCTTGGCTTCTGGGGAGGCCTCAGGAAACTTACAATCATGGTGGAAGATGAATGTGGAGTAGGCACATCACATGGCCAGAGCAGGAACGAGAGAGAGAGAAGGTGGAGGAGGTTCCACACACTTTCCAACAACCAGGCCTCATGAGAACTCACTCACTGTCATGAGGACAGCACCAAGGGGACGGTGCTAAACTGTTTCATTCATGAGAAACCACCCCCATGATCCAGTCACCTCCCAACAGGTCCCATTCCCAACACAGGGGATTACAATTCAACATGAGATTTGGGCAGGGACACAGACCCAAATCATAGCAATTACTAACTCCTCTTCTTTAAAAAATTTGTTTTGGTTCTTGTCATGATTGCCCTTATAA
The DNA here is from genome assembly GCA_963573385.1 of Cacajao melanocephalus. Taxonomy (NCBI): domain Eukaryota; kingdom Metazoa; phylum Chordata; class Mammalia; order Primates; family Pitheciidae; genus Cacajao; species Cacajao melanocephalus. Next base: position 69,451 of record CAUYLG010041897.1, read on the forward strand.
TTAAATTTAAGTTCCGTGCAAATACGACATGCCCCCAGTGCAGTTTAGCGCTCCTATAAGCAGAGCAGAAGGGCAGGGAAGGAGCTGGGGTCAGCTGTGAAGAGCCTATAGGCCTTCTTTTTTTCTCGAGATTACTGACTATAGAATTAACACACTTCTGAGATGTCAGGTAGGACTGACCTTTACCCCTGGGAAATTCTGCATCTACATCACAGAAGCAGATTCTGCAGAACCTTTAAGGGGTTCATATTTTTTTTCCTTCACTGTGGGACAGGCCTAGAATGAGAATTTCCCAAGTTCAAGATACTGCAAACAGCAAAAATTATGATGCTTTTCCGACTTCTATAAAATCATCACAAATAAACATGAGTTATAAGCTAACTCAGACTTAGGAGTCCTGCCACTGAGCAAATGCCTTTGTAATATTTATTCAGGAAGCCATAAATTCGAATATGTGCTCATAAAACACTCTTGAGAGACATTCATAAAAATTAAGGTTTATCAACAGAGTGAGCAAATACATATGAATCATTTCTTTTTAAAAAAGATAAGCAGGCAAGGTAGAAGAAAAAATCTTCAAGGCTACATCTTAATTGAAAAAACATGTTAGTTTAAAACAAATGCTGAATGAAATTTCCGATAAATTTCCTTTAATAAGCAGCCAGTCAAGTAACAGGCAAAGACTTTCAACAACCTGGCTGAGCAATGATTTCCCTAACAGTTACAATAAAACCCTCTAAAACCACTTTTAATTCTCTTCTACATACATAGGAAAATGTTCCCAGCTCTAAAAGAAGCAGAAACAAACAAATTTAAAACAACAGAAATGAAAGATTGCAACACTGTGAAAATAAAAGATAACTATTCATCCCTACCATATTTATTCATCCCTGCCATAACTAACTAATCAATTGTTTCAAGTTATACAATACTTAGTAAGGAAGATAACATTATAGCATGCTTCTTAAACTATCACTGAATACTACTGAACCACTAATCATTTTATCATTTTATGACCCAAGCCTGGTCCTTGCTACAGTTTCAGGTTTGGAATCAAGACTAGCCCTGAGAAAAAATTATGAGAAATAATAGCCCACAGGAAAATGATAGAGAAGAAATGGATGAAAATGACTTAAACGATTTAAGAAAATGAGCTCATTTCTGGTTTTTGAACTTGCCCCAATAATAACCTTGTGTTTCTCAAGGGTCATTTAATTTGTAAATCACTTCCTTTTGCTCATGTTGGCTTATAAAGTAGACAGAGCATGTGTTGTCTCATTTAAGCATGAAGCATCACTTCCTTTTGCTCATATTGGCCTATGAAGTAGACAGAACAGGTGCTGTCTCAGACAAGAAAATGGAAAAACACAGAGGGGACAGCTTCCCCAGGACCAGAGTCAATAAAGTACAGCCCGTGTATTAAATCGATTCAGGGACTGTAGATTTTTCACATGGTCCATGAGTTAAGAATAGTTCTTACTATTCTCAACTGCATTCTTAACTTAGTATTCTTAATATACATTCCATACATAGAGTTTATAATTGAGCCACACTTATTCATTTACTTATTAGATATTGCCTATGTCTATGCACTGTAACAGCAGAATGGGGTAGTTGCGACAGAGACCATACAGACCACAAATATTGACTCCCTGGCCCTTTAAAGAAAAGTTTGCAGACCCCTGTCCTAGACCCACAGTGGAGTGATGAGCAAAGCCCAGTGTTCTTTCCATTCCACCATCTGCCTCTCCTCACGCCATTTCAGCACTCGGTTCATCCCGGGTGTCTGAGAAAGTTTTTGAAACAGGAATTGAGATACTTGAGCCAGACGTGGCAAGTGAGGAGGAGATGGGAGGTACAGTGGACTTGTATCCTGGTTTCACAATCATGAATGGAGAAGAATCCTGCCCCAGGGTGAGATTCTGGATACAAACCAAAATTCTGGTTTGTATCCAGAATCTGACCCATACCTAATTTAGAAAATGAGATTTGGGACTTTTTTTTTTTTTTTTTTCAAACAGGGTCTCCCTCTGTCCCCAGGCTGGAGTGCAGAGGCACCATCTCAGCTCACTGCAACCTCCGCTTCTCAGGCTCAATGGATCCTCCTACCTCAGCCTCCCAAGTATCTGGGATTACAAGTACGTACCACCATACCCGGCTAATTCTGGTATTTTTTGTAGAGATGGGTTTTACCATGTTGCCCAGGCTGATCTCAAACTCCTGGGCTCAAGTGATGGCTGCCTGCCTCGGCCTCCCAAAGTGCTGGGATTACAGCCACAACCCACTGTGTCCAACCTGATTTGGGACTTTTTGAGTTGATATTTGGGTTTGAATTGGGTCTTAGAGTAGATGCTGGAATGGGTTGACTTTTAGGGATGTTGGGATGGAGTGGATGTATGTTGCACATGTGATGGATGTGGTTCTTGGGGAGCCAGAGGGCAGACTATATTGGGTTGAATAGTGTTCCCTCAAAGCTCCTGCTGACCCAAAACTTCAGAGTGTAACCTTATTTGCAAGGAGGGTCTCTGTAGATGCAAGCAAGTTAAGATGAGGTCATACTGGATTAGGGTGGTCCCTAATCAGGTGACTAGTGTCCTTCTAAGAAGAGGGAAATTTGGACACAGACGCAGAGAGGACAGTGCCGTGGGCACACAGACACAGGGCAGAATGCTGGGTAAAGGCAGAGGCAGAGGCTGGAGCCAATGACAGCAAGGATTTCCAGCCACCACCAGAAGCTGGGGAGGAAGCTGGCAACAGATTCTCCCAGAGCCTCCAGTTGGAAGCAATCAACCTTGGTTCTGGCCCTTTAGCGTGCAGAACTGCGAAAACAATACATTCCTGTCTTAAGCCATCCAATCTTAAGTACTTTGTTATAACAGCCCTAGGAAACTAACGCAGATGGCCTTGACAAAAGAATTAAGGTCAAGAGAAAAGGAGACAGTGGTGGATGTTCCATCACATGAAACCATTTTGTTTAAAATATAAACTGAGTGCATCTAGAAGATCATGAGGAAAAACAACGCAAAAGCAAAAACCCAGAGGCCTTGATAACTACGCTGATTAGGTTTTACAAATGCTGCAGCCAACGTAAGCAGAAGTGGCTTACACGGGTAACTTTTCTCCCCAGTGGGTCTGTTTACAAACCCACCCTTGAATTCCAAGCTTCGCCCAGTCACCTCACCATGACTGGCAAACAAAATGCATTTTACAACAGGGGAAAACAGATGAACTGAAATCACCCCCAAGGACATTCCTGCCACGCCTCTTCTCTGAAATAATCTTAAATCTCCACAGAAAGCCTAATTTTTAGAGTACATTAGAAAGGGCAAGTAAAAAAGGAACTGTACATTTTCAGAAAGATACAGCAATGTATAAAGGAATCCTCTCAGTTACTTCTAGAATCTCCTAGCGGCTCAGTGTGCACCTCTCACCTTACTTCACACCAGACATACTGTAGGCCAAGCTGGTCCAACCCATGGTCCGAGGGCTACATGCAGCCCAGGACAGTTTTGAATGCAGCCCAACACAAATTCGTAAACTTTCTTAAAACAAAGTGAGTTTTTTTGCGATTTTTTAACGTTCATCAGCTATTCATAGCGTTAGTGTGTTTTACATGTGGCTCAAAACAATTCTTCTTCCAGTGTGGCCCAGGGAAGCCAAAAGACTGGACACCCTTGCTGTAGGCTAATTCACCCCACACAATTTTTAGCATAACTTTTTGCAGGGTGAAAGTGTAGGCAAGATATGTTCCTTCATTTCTTCAGGAGTGCAAGGAAATGATGGGAAAGACACGAGGTTGTAGAGATGAGGTACGGCTAAGTCTAACATTTGGTGCCAACTGTGTTTTCCTATGTCATCCAGTCAAAATTTAAATTGATTGCTTTAAAGCTTTTTTTTAAAAATCACATACATATGATTATAGGTGCCTCAAGTTCGTAATAAAGTTGTCCTTAGGGGTCCTTATTAAAGCCCATGCAATTCTGGCATTTTAGTAGCTGAATTCCTTTTTAACAGATCCACGAGAGACCAATCTGACACAATCTTTCTCTTTATCATCATGTCATGTTGTGATCTGGTATCAATTATTTTAAACAAACTCTTATTTCTAATCTAGTTTCTTAATGAACTCAGGCACAGCATTATTCTCCTCGAGATTTGCATTCCAATATACCACATACAATGTTATTTTCCTTCTCCTCTCTCCTTTCTGCTTCATTATTTTCCTCTGGTTTTCAGCAGATTTGTATTTTAAATAACCAGTGGTGAGAGAAAGCAAATGCCAGCTTGACACCAGCACTTTATGGGAACACATTGCTGGCTGGGCTATTAGCACCGTGCTCATGAGCCATCACTTAGTTCCCAAGAAGGGCGAACTCCCAACACAAATAAACAAAACCCACTTATTTCTCTGAGTAGTCGGCAGCACATTCATGAAAATATTTCCTGAGACTGGTAATTCTTGAAATGCTGGCCATTGTAAACCCAATGTCTCCATCGCTCCTATGAAGAAATTCACTGGGTCTCTTAGTGGAAAGAGAAAATGTGTGTCTTCCTTTCCTCAGTCCCGGAAATAAGCAACCAAATAACAGCCCAAACTTTGGAATCCCTGCACACTGGGTAGCCTCACGCTACCACCACGAGAGAAGTTCTGCAGAAAGAAGACCATGGGCCAACTAACTTCCTCAGACTCCTCTCAATGATCCCCACCCCAGGGATCAAGTGCTTCTTTTGGCATCTGACGAAAGCATGCAGGGAATCTTTGTGCTAACCAGAGTGGGCAGGCAACCCCTAAGCACATTACCTTATTCTGCTCACACACATATTGTATCCTTAGCGTGTCCATCGCTCTGATCATGGATTGCATGGCGGTGAATATGTTTTGGTAAACCAGCTTCGTGAATCCCTTTCTGTCTTCATCGCTGTAACCAGACCCATGGATAATTCTCATCTGCTTGATAAAGGTGCTTTTCCCACTTTCACCAGTTCCTGTGAGACAAAACAAGTAGAAAACACTGTCAGCAGACTTCCAAAGGAACACACGGAGAAACAGAGGACCTCCTGGCAGTATTAGTCCACATCCCAATTAACAGGTTGATGGGATGGATTTAGAAGGGACTGGCAAACACCTATGCAGTTTTAAGCTACAGAGCAGTGCCAGCCTGAGCCTCTGGCAAGTGCCATCTTCAGTCCAGGAAAATGCTTCCCTACATCCTTGCCCTAAGTCTTTGAGAGAACAGGCAACTGTGTCTGAAAGACCTGAGCATTTGACGGCTTTGTCACTACGAAGACAGCAGTAGCAGGGACAGGGCTGCTTCAGAGTGCAGGGTGGATTTGAGCCATAGGAACACACGGAGGAGAGAAAAAGGCTCATTAATCAGTCAATTCCTTCCTTTCAGATACATGAATATGCTTCATCCTAGCACAAGAAAGCACCATTTCCGAGCGGTGCCAGGTGTCTATGTGCTCGCGTCTTTTCATGTCTCAACATGCAGTTCAGGAGGTCCTCAAAACTCACAACACTTGCACATGGCAGCCAAGGAATGCTTTACAATATTAAGCCATTCCTACCGTTCTTAATGTACACTGATGTCCAGATAGAACATAAGTGAAATATGACATCAAAACTCTACATTCATATTAGATTGAGATTTTGCTTGTAAAGCCAGTAAAAGCTGCAGTATAAGTGACAGAAATTTAGACAATAGAGTTAAAATATTTGCTAATATTTTCTTTGATAAAGATAATTTATCATATGATATCCCATTACTGTGTTTGGAACATGATGTGTCCTATTCATGGTTCATTTCCAAATCTAAGAATTGCTTTAAGAATTGTATTAACAGTTCAGGTTGATATGCCCCTATCAGGGCAAAGTTTCAATTGAAATAAAACTTTCTTCAAATTGAATGAATGAGAAATGACAACAGAACAAAAACAGCTCAAGAAAAGTTGTATACTTTAAATAGATGCACCATATAGGATGCGAATTATATGTCTAAAAAGCTGTTACACAAAAGGAAAAGTTGGCCAGTCATGGTGGCTCATGCTTGTAATCCCAGCACTTTGGGAGGCCAAGGCAAGTGTGTAAGGCCGATAGCCTCGCCAGGAGCCGGATGGACAATACTCACCCCCTCCGCTCCTGATAACACTTATCAGGAGGCCGGAGCTCCAGCCCACCTGTAGGTACCTCTGCTGGGCTGCCAATAGCAACTTGCCAAGTCCAGGTCCAGTCTTTCTATGACCAATGCAGTTACCCACGCTTTGTTTCCCCACTGACCAATCTACTGCCCTTACCCCCTATAAAACCCCACACCCAGAACGGCCGGGCACGACTTCTCTGGCCCCTCTCTCTCTCTCTCCCCCGGGACCACAGAACCTCGCCCGGGAGCTAAATAAACTGGAATTTAATTTGTCTCGTGCTGGCCTCAGTTTCCTCATTTTAAATTCGGCAATATCCTTACAAAAATAACCTTACAAAGTGGACCACTTGAGGTCAGGAGTTCAAGATCAGCCTGGCCAAC
>CAUYLG010041898.1:0-34937 GCA_963573385.1 Cacajao melanocephalus
GCCTGGGCAGTAGAACAAGAATCCTGTTCTCTCTCCCTCTTTTTCTTCCTCTTTCTTTCTCTCATACATTCTTTTTCTTTCTTTCTTTCACTCTCACTTTCTTTCCTCTCTTTTTCTTTCTTTCAAAAAATTAAAAAAATAAAAAATGGCAGTAATAAGCCCTTACCTATGAATAATTCCTTTAAATGTGAACCAATTTTCCAATCAAAAGACAGAGTAACTGAATGGATAAGAAATCACGATCCAACTATGCTACTGAAAAAGTAGCACTTTACCTTTAAGAACATATACAGGATGAAAATGAAAGAATAAATGAATATATCCCATGCAAGTGGTAACAAAGAAGAGCAAAGGTGTTTATACTTATATCAGAGAAAAACAAACTTTAAGTCAAAAATTGTCACAAGAAACAAAGGTCATTATATAATGATGAAAGGGTTAATTCATCAAGTGGACATAACAGTTGGAAATATGTATGTACCCAATATCAGGGCACCCAAATATATAAAGCAAAATTAGAAGAACTGAAGAAAGAAAGCAACACAAAAATAGTAAGAGCTTCAGTACACCGCTTTCAACAATGGATATATCATCCAGACAGGAAATCAGTAAAAAAAAATGGAACTTAAAGAAAACTATACATCAAATAGACCTAACAGATACATGCAGAGCATTCCATTCAAAAGCAGCAGAATACACATTCTTTTCAGTAGACTTGGAACATTCTTCAAGATAGATCATACGTTAGACTGCAAAATTAAGATTGAAGTCACATCAAATATTTTTATAATCATAATGGTATGAGACTATAAATTGGTAACAGAAGGAAAATTTTAAAATTCACAAATATGTGGAAATTAAGCAAAATGCCCCTGAACAACCATTAGGTCAAAGAAGTCAAATAAAAAAATATCTTGAGGGCCAGGTGCCATGGCTCACATCTGTATTCCCAGCACTTTGGGAAACCAAAGCAGGAAGATTGCTTGAGCCCAGGAGTTTGAGACCAACCTGAGCAAGGTGGTGAGACCATGTCTCTATAAAATAATTTTTTAAATTAGCATGGTGGCACATGTCTGTAGTCCCAGCTATTCAGGAGGCTCATGCAGGATGATTGCTTGAGCCCAGCCTGGGCAAGACAGCAAGACCCTATCTCAAAAATACATACATTTTAAAAATCTGGAGACAATAAAAAATAGAAACACAACATACCAAAACTAATGGGATTATTTAAAAGCAGTTCTAAGAGAAAACCTTACAGCGATGAACACATGCATTAGAAAATCTCACTCAAACAACCTAGATTTACACCTCAAAGAGCTAGAGGAAGAAAAACAAAGCCCAAAGTTAGCAGAAGAAAAGAAACAATAAAGATCAGAGTCGAAATAAATGAAATAGCGATTAGAAAAACAGGAGAAGGAATGAATGAAATTAAGAGGTTGGTGTTTTTAAAAAGATAAAATTGACAAACCTTTAGGTAGACTAAATAAGAAAAAGAGATAAAAGACTCAAATAAAATTGCAAATGAATAAAAGAGACATTACAACTGATACCGTGGCAATACAAAGGTTCACAAAAGACAGTACTTATTTGGACCCTCCCCTCTGTCCCTGAGTGTAGTTAAGAACAGAAATTATGCAGCTAGTCTGCCTGGCATAGTACCTTTTCCCCACTTCTTAGGCGTGTGACCACAGGTTACTGTGCCTTTCTGTGCCTCAGCTTCCCTATTTGTAGAACAAAGGCAAACATAGCAACTCCCTCTTAGAATGGTTATGTGGCTCAAATTAGTTAAAACATGTAGTGTGCTTTGGTTGCTTAAGTGTCAGCTGTTAATACTTGTACAATCTACAGAGTTGCTCATCCTTCCATGTAATTCGTATAGATTCCAGTAGCTTAGCAGAAAGAATAACAACAACATAAATATTATGGACATTTGCCTCTATTCTGCTTATTGACAAGAGGGGTCTCTAACTTCTTCTAAATCAGAGTCCTCTGAAACTTGAAAGCCTCCCACTCAGAAAAGTACAGGCCCACACTTAATATTAAAAAAAAAATCCCTATATATAATTCAAGGGTGTACCCTAGGGAGGAGGGAACCCGCGTTTAAGAACTCCCTTGCCACCAGAATTTAAGGCTTTAAAAAAAAAATAAGCCCCTGTCTACCCTTCTAGTCTCATCTGTAGATATGACATCTTCCACTGCAATCAGATCACAGTGTATCAGACCATCTTTTGTGCCTGGCCTTATATCCTATTGGTCTACCTTTTAGTCCAGCTCCTGCTACAGAGACCAGCTTCCTGAAGGTGTAACTTGACAACACTGTACTTCAGCTGTACATTTTATCTCTTGCATTCTGTCCTGGGACTTTCCTGAAAGGGTGGGAAGTATGCTGTTAAGAACGTTCTTGATATATCCAAACCTGAAAGTACAAAGTAGTTAACAATTCATGGGGCAACCCTTGAGCAGTGGAGGAAAGGAGCTGATGGATAAATATTCCTGTGTTCTAGCATTCAGGGGCATAATTCTGAGTTGTGTTTTACACAGCTCTTCAGAGATTCTGAGTAGAATTGCACTCCAGATACGCACAGTAGAGCCCTACTTGATAATGCGCCCTTGTATTGATTCTTCCCTGTTCTTGTTTCACTCTTCCAAAACTCATGTACTTATTCTTTGGGATCATGTTAATAAATGGCATGCATGCAATCCCTTTTCTAAGACGATACCTTCAGAAGAAATGGACTTAAGCACACAGATCTACATGAAACAAATGTAGTTCCACCTGTATGCCTTTCCTGCTGCTCTTCCTTGAGGCCGAAATGCCCTTCTCCTTTTCCATTAGGCAAATCTCTTTCTCTTTCAAACCCTTGCTCAAATATCTTCTGCCCCAGAGGTCATGAAGTGGAGTTGTCTCTAGACCTATTTTGTTTGGTTCATGGTTTTTCCTGTCAACATCTTTACTATTTGTATTTGTTCACATGTTTATATCCTTGACTTAACTTGTGGAGTTAGGGGAAAAGATTGTCCTATTCTTCTTAGTAGTTCTATAGAGTAGCAATTTATAAGTATTTAATAAAATATTGTTGACCAGTAAGTGGATATGAGATAGCTTTATAAGGAGTAAAGAGCAGTTGACTTAAGCCAATCTTACTTGTCCCTCTTATAGTTTGCACGACCTTAGGGATGTCACTTAAACATTCAGTCTCGAACTAAATTGTCAATGCATTGGACTGCAGGTAACAGAAAACTACTAATGAGAGTTTATACTCTCATATAACAAAGTCCAGAAGCAAAGTGCTGAGCTAATATTTCTGATTCTTTTGGTCTTTTCCTTCCTGGTCACATAATGGCTGTGGTAGCTGCAGTCCTTATGTTTACATACAAGGCAAGAAAAATAATGAAGAAGAGAGATAGGTGTGTCGTTCCTTTTAACTAAGAAAGCAAACAAAACAAGTGACAACAACAACAACAAAACCCAGGCATGCAAAGGCTTCCCAAAAATACTAGCAGATCTTTTTTTTTTTTTTAGTCATGAGCCTGAATTGTGTTATATACCCCTAACAGCAGGGCTATGACATGTATGTGTGTGTATGTGTGTGTATAAATTATACAAGACACATGCATATAAATAGTAATGATATATACTTATGTCATTATTACTAAATCATTAAATAATGATTTAGTGTTTGTGAAAACAAATACTAAATTGAGGAAAAACACATTTCTCTCTCAAACATGATCAGGATTTTGTTAGCAACGTGGAAGCGTTGATGGGATGGATGAATGAATGTCAGGTGCCTTCCAAGAGTCTGCCATGTTCCTACTCTGTAAATGGAGTTAATAATAACTAACCTATCAGTTCTACAGAGTCTAATGAGTTTCAGATAGGATAAATACATGTGAAAGTGCTTTGTAAAATATACTATGCAAATTAATATATACTTTGTGCACATAATATTTTATCCAGTGCTAAAATCATTGTAGGTACATAAATATTTATTAAGACCTTATATTAATAAAACAACTTTTGCTTCTACTTCTGAAAAAAGGCCGTAAATAATACTATAAATTGAACTATTGTGGTTTTTCTTCTTTTGAAAGGTATAGTACTATCCCCATAGCAATAATGGTAACCATAACAGAAAGGTCACCAACACTTCATTACAATTTAATGACAGGAAGGGAAAGGAAAATAACTTGTCATTTTAGTTGTATGGAAGAATTTTGGTAAGAACATACTGTAACTTGACCAGGACATCTGCACTCTAAAGCAAACAATACAGAAAGCCAAAATATCCATTTTATAGCTGATTTCAAAGAGTCAGCATTCTATGGCATGCTGTCCTTGGATGTGATGTAGAGACAGGGGCTGAATGGGAAAAACTTACATATTGAATCATCCACATCACCACTTATGACTCTGGTCATTGCCCTTCATGCTTTGGAAGCAGAATGCCTTGTGTACCCCAGCTGGGGAGAGACAGCCACATCACAGTCTAGGTTCTTGTTTAATTTTTTAAACCAATTTATCCTGCAGTAAAATTTTATTAAATACCAGGCTAAAACTTTGATAACTATGATTTGCTATGCTAGAGACAATGTAGTTTGTAACAATGAAGATGAAGTCTAAGTATGCTTTGTTCATTGTACTACAGGATTATGATTTCATGTATATTTTTGTCAACAGAGTACAATCTAGAAACATCATGATATCCCAATTCTGAAATACTTCAGTAGGTATTTTTTTTTAATTTTGGACATTTTCCCTGGTTGAAACATTTATATTGTCCCACTTACCAATATTGACAATACTTTCTTAATTGTCTAATTAAATCCCTGTTGAAAATTTTCCAGTTGTCTCCAATATGTCCTTTATAGCTCATTTGTGTATACATCAAATAGATACATATATATATATCTATTGCTCTATATGTGTTTTTTATAGATTACATGTGTATCAGTATGAATTCTACATATGGGTCATCTAGATTATATATAATTATGTAATATATAATCATATACATTGTATCTATGTGTCTTATATAGATATTTGTATATAATCTACGTAATCTGACATAGATTAATTATATATAATCTATGACCCATATATAGAATATATATCTGTGTGTCTTATATAATTTATACATACAAACACACACACACACACACATATATCATCATGAATTTCAAGGAATTAATTTATAAGATTGTGGGGCTGGCAAGTCTGAAATTTGTTGGGAGGCCAGCCGACTGGAAACCTTCAGGTAGAGGATGATGCTATAGTTTTGAGGCAGAATTTCTTCTTCCTCAAGAAAATCTCAGTTTTGCTCTTAAATTCTTTCTGTTCATTGGATAAGGTCTACCACGTTATCAAGGATAATCTCCTTTTCTTAAAGTTGAGTGACTATAAATGTTAACCATATTTACAAAATACCTCCACAGCACACCTACATTAGAGTTTGGTTGAATAAAGAGGTACTATAGCCTAGTTGAGTTGCCACTAACCATCATGGTATATTTGGCTTGTTCCTGTAGCCGTGTGCTGTCCAATATGGTAGCCAGTAACTTTTGAACACTTGAAATGTAGTTAGTCTGAACTGTGGTGTGCTGTGAGCACAAAGTCCACATCAAATTTAGAAGACAGACTGCAAATAAAAAGAGTATAAAGTATCTCATTAATAGTGTTTATATTGCATATTGATACAGTCTTTTAGATATATTGGGTTAAATAAAATGTTTTAATTACTCAGATTAATTTCGCTTTTTCATTTTACTTTTTAAATATGACTACTAGAAAAATTTTAAAAATATATATGGCACACATATTTCTTTTGGATAGTGCTAATCTAACCTCTATATCTTCTTTAATCTAGAAATTAGACTCTAAAGGTTTAATTAGATGAGATAGCAAAATTGCATGGTAAATGGTGTTATATACTTCATATAACAGTAGAAAGTATATTGATACTATCAGTTATTTAGGGTTTGGCCACTGGAATGTGGTGACAACCCTCCGATTCCTCTATGATAAAATTATGTTTTTTCCTCTTTGTGACCAGAAAGTAATCTGACTATGCTACTTTGCTACCTTACAAATGTCTGGTTTTTCATGAACAGTTCGCCTAATGATTTCAATAGCAATTTATAATTCTTCCCTGAGTCGATCATTTAATCAAGCATTGAAAAATAGCTAATGTCCAGTCTTGTCATTCTTTGCACATAATTAATTATGATTCCTCTATAAAGTGAGGCTTTCCTGTTTAACTCAGGCCATTTGGTTACTATGAATACTTATTAGGTAAGATAAAGTCATATTTCTTTTAATTACCAATTTTTAAAGTAAGGAAGTGACTACTTCACAGCTACCACGAATGATGACAAAGTACTTTTTTTCTTGTTTTCTCTTTTTGAATATCATTATCAACTCATGGATATAGTACCTTTCAGTCAACTTCAGTCATTATTCTTTTTGATGCTTGAATTTTTACAGCTTGGATAGTGGGAACCCCTTCAATGAGGTTTCAGTGTCCTTTTCACAAACCTCATCAGTCCTGAAAAACTTCCTTGCTTTCTGAAACAGCAGTATATCCCAGGGGTACCTTGTATCTTCCCTACCTGGATCTTGAATCAATAATTTCTCCAAGTTGCTCTGGTTCTTGGTTGTAGAAAATGTATTTAGAAACTAGGATCTTCCACTTAAAGTCAGACTGTATTTACTCATAATAGTATCTGAATTTCAGTCATAAACTTAGAAGCCAAAAACCCAAAATTTTATTTTTCTATAAGTGAATTTTCACTGATGTCAGAAAATGATATCTTGCCAATCAAAATAAACTTAGTACCTTCTGGATATTCTTAGGCTTAATTGGAATTAAATTCAATTGAATTCAAGTCTTCTTTGTTTCTCTCACTTCTTTTCCCATTTTCTCCAAGATGATACAGACTTTGAGGTTAGGGTGGAAAGAGGGTTTTGTATTGTCCTCGCATCCAGAAAGAAGTGTCTTATTCATGTATGGATTGCCAGATCTCACAAATAAAAACACAAGACACCCTTTTAAAGTTATATACACAAAAAATGTACATATTCTTTTTGCTCCTTGGTTACCAGGTCTTTGCAGATAACCCTGAGTCCTCCTTGTTTCAGCCGATAGGAATTTCTGTGTCTGACAATTCATTCACAACAACTGCCAGCTCTCCTTGGGATATAAGACAATTTAGAATGCTCTCTCTCCCTCCTCTGGGGTCTGGTAGATTCAAGGCACTGTCTTTCTCCTATTTCTCACATGTCTACTTTATTGCTGGCTTCTCTTTAAAGTGTTTTGTCTCCCACCCAAAACAATAAATACCACTAATATTGATGTAGAGAGCCAAAGGAAACTTAAAGAAAGACTTTTGTTAATGTTGACAATTAATTTTGTTGAATATTCCTCAGAAGACATTTGTTCTTCCCAATCTTAGCTCCTATCCCTCCCCAACTCCAGGATTTTGCTAATGTATTGCTTTTGTACAGAGTAATCTTCCCTATCCACATCCCTCTCTGTATATTCAGATCTACCCATTCTTCAGAACCCATACAGACCTAAAAAGCATGCATTTTCCTTTCTATTCTAATTATACTTCATCTTTGCCTGTTTCAAGGGGCAGTGTTTAATTCATTTATTCTTTCTATAGACACATATTAAGTACCCATTGCCTACCGAGGTTTAACTCTCTGAAAGGAGAATCAGTGTCTAGTTCATCATTACATTCCTGTGCTCAGGAAATGTTGGAAGGCAGGAAGGAAGGCAGGAAGGAAGGCAGGAAGGAAGGCAGGAAGGAAGGCAGGAAGGAAGACAGGAAGGCAGGCAGGAAGGCAGGCAGGAAGGCAGGCAGGAAGGAAGGCAGGAAGGAAGGCAGGAAGGAAGGAAAGAAGGAAGGAAGGAAGGAAGGAAGGAAGGAAGGAAGGAAGGAAGGAATTAAGATATTAAGATATTAAGATATTAAGATATGAATTGCTGACCACACAGATTGCAGGAACCTTATCTCTTTTTCACTTCCTAGTGCCAGAAAACCCAAATTCTTGGCTGTCCTCACTTCTCTTTTAAACTTTCTTACATTTGCATCCATTTTGTTTTTGTATATTTTTCTAACATAAAGAAGGCACCCATTTTCAGTCTCAGACTAGCCTTTCTACTCAACTTCTGATCAAGAAATCATTTTCTCCTAATTTTCCTATGAACTTTATACAGTAATGATCTTCTTTGCTCTACCTTCAGCTTCTCCACTGGCTTCTTCTACTCAGCATATAAGCAGGTTCAAAAGCCTCAAGTCTTAAACCTCCAAACCACCTGTCTCAGAATGTTGCTACCTGTCTATGTTTACTTCCTTTAAGGTTACAAGTAACCTGTGTTCCAGTTTTATTGAAGTATCTGATCTTCTATCTTAGTTCACCTCTCTTGCTTTTGTATGCTCTTTCTTTTGCTTGAATATTCTCATTCTTTGTCTACTTAGTTTTACTGATGAACCCCCTAAATCTCAGCTCAAGGATTCCTCCTCTGAGAAGCATTTTAAGACTTTCATAGAAGAGCTTGTCATGCCTCTACCTTTATAGTTTTAGCCTATATCAGACTGTATTATAATTTTCTGTTGGCAGATATACCTCCTCCAGGTGATTGCAAGATCCTTGTGGGCAGGCATAAGGTCTTATCAATACTATTAGTATTCCTATTGGCTGGCTATAGTAGGTCCTAAAAACTTTACTCAAATAGACAAATGAATGAACAAATTTGACTAATAATTTCATTATTTTATAGCTACTGCACTGTGCTCAGAAAAAAAAAATCCTATGATAGTCCAAGTGAATGGGTGTGTTCCCTCTGTGGCTAGCCCTGGCAAGGGCAGCATGACCTTGGCAAAGTTGTGTCGTGTGTTGAATAGGAAATCAACTAAGTTTCCTGTCTGTGTAATATGCTGGCCACAGGAAAGATGGATGTGTGTGGTGAGAGCAGCAAATAAAAAGACCTTCTGTGCAAGGAATGTTCCTCTCTTACATTTCATTTCACAGGAGTTACCTCCTTGGAATGTGAACCTTAATTCAAAGAAGGTTAAAACAGATCTTGCTTACATGTGCGAAGACAAGTAGACAGTTGTAGAAATCTTTATTCCTGGTCTGAACCTCCTGCTAAATCAAACATAGGGAGGAAAAGAAACTTCATAATTCCCCACTTGGCTATAAATTCTTCCTACTATAAATTCTTCCTACTATTCATTGAAAATAAGAACTAGGGGGGAAAACTTTAAAATTATCTACCAAAATGAGTTCATTTTTTCCCACCTTAATACACATGTTAAAGATGAATAAGCTGAGATGCAAAGCGTGGGAGGTAATCTGTCCAAGGCTCCACAACCAGTAATTGGCAATACTGGCTCTTCAACTCTAGTTTTGATATTCACCCTACCTCTTTTCAAGTTCATTCTGCTAATTATCTGCATAAATTTAAAAAGTGCCCAAAAAGGAAGGGATGGCTGCAATAGCTGGAATATATTGTGACAGTGTAGAATAGTTTAACAGTTTGGATATGTTTCCAAATATTGCTGCATTTGCCATTTCGTTACATTGGTCTATGGCCTGATGTTGATCCTTTCTGGAACTTAAAATATTATTAGTTTGAAAATAATGATTTCATGTTTTGGTTCTTCAACTACAAAATGAATGGTTCTACCTTTGGAAGCATCAGGGAGATCAATGACAGAACTAAAGAGAGCCACAGTATTTCATACTGAATCTCCCCAGTTGCCACAGGGTAACTGTTAAGAACTGAAATGTCTGAAGTTTTATCTTACCTGTAATTTTACAAGTTCACTTCATAGATTCTGACAGAAGACATGAGACTCCTGAGTTAGGATCAAACACTTAATTACTTATGGCAATAGCAGTAGCTAGAATCTCCTGACATTTGGTCTAGTTTCCTAAACTCCAATTCACACAGGCATCAGAAAGAAGGCCAAGTGACATCTGCACTCAGTAGGCTGGTGTTATAGGAGAGGAGCCTGAGCTTAGGGAATTTGAATCTTTTATAATAGGGAGTAAGACTACCTACCCTTTGCCCTATAGGAAGACACCATCTCTATCTTCCAAGGCTGTTTGCTGTACAGACATATACAAATATCTCAAAACTATAGTCTGAAACAGAGGAAGTCAGTGCCTCTGCTCAAAATCATGCAGAAACAAAATGGACCTATGGAGTATTGTCTCCAACTAACACCCACCCCATATTTCTACATTCCCTTGGCTTCTAGTGAATTTTCCCATGAGTATGCCACTCCATCAGCCACTCCGATCAATCTTACTGACAGAGGCCAGGACCAAATCTGTTCAAATAGTCTCAGGTAGCATTTCATTAAGGCTACTACCATCAGAACTTTGAACAACAGGATGAGGCCATCCTGCAGTACTGATCTCAGTCATGCCCCCAGGGTATCAGACCCAACTAACTCTACAAATCCCATAAACCATCAGTATCTACTATAGAAAGTCAAGTGGTTTTCTCTCTAAACTATTTGGCTTGAGGCATTAATCCAGATACAGTAGGATTTATTCGTGATGAACAGATTTTTACCTTGGTCTGCAAGGAGAAAAGTCTAGGATGATTCTGTCATCTATAACAAACCTAGAAAGTGAATTGAGACTGACCTAAATGCCTTTTGGCGCTAAAGTGGTATCATTGATCAGCTCAGGTAAAGTCGGAAAAACATTTTGTATTCGCTTTTCTTGTGGAAGGATTCCCACTGTTGGATAAACTGTCCTGAGGGTGCACATAAATAACAAGTCAGTTATCCCTCTGAGGATTTTTCTTGAGTAACTAAAAGTGACCTCATTTTGGAGAGATTTTCACAGTCGTCTGAGGGATACATGATATACAGGTGGTTTTTCTTTAAACACTTTCAGATCTTTTATGAACACCTTTAAGGTACAAAAACAGTGTTTTAAAGAGGGAAGCAAGTCCATTTCTGACTTCTGCACAAGAAGCACAGTCCTGGGGAAGTAATTGTTATTTGTAGTCATTGGAGCCTGCCTAGTGGGAACTACATAGTCAGGGACAGGTGAACAGGGCTTCCAGTGTGGCTTCCGATCCAGCTTAGGGCTTCACTCTTATTTAGAGTAATTGAGTCTAATCCTTGTTTTGGGGAGAACTTTCTAAGGGAGTCCAACTTGCCCCTGTTTGTCCAAGGTACCATCTGGGTAGCATTTGTCCTACCACGGAATGATTGTGTATTGGCTATGGGAATGGGAGTAAAGAGATTCAGAGATGCTATCAGGAGTTTTCTCTGTGAAGTGTAGCAGCTGGGACCTTACCCTGTTGTTTCTGAGATTTATCAGTAAAAGTAAGGGAAACAGTCACTGTATTACAGTCAGAACTATCTGGTAGAGAATGGCAGAGCCAGAAGTTAGTTAAAATGCTTGCAATAGTTACAGGGAGAGCCAAACTAGGACATTTTTCTTCCTGAGGAAGCCTCCAGGATGGTCATTTTTGCTTGTTTTGTTTTGTTTTGTTTTGTTTTTGAGACAGGGTCCTACTCTGTTGCCCAGGTGACCTTCACCTCCCAGATTCAAGCAATCCTCCTACCTCATCAGCCCCACAAGTAGCTGGTACTACAGGCTCATGCCAACATGCCCAGCTAATTTTTTAGAAACAGGGTTTCGCTATATTGTACAGGCTAGTCTCTAACTCATGAGCTCTAGCAATCTGCCTGCCTCGACCTCGATCTGCCTGCCTTGGCCTCTCAAATTGCTAGGATTACAGGCTTTAGCCACTGCACCCGGCCCCGGGGTGGTTTTGAAAGACAAAGCTCATTAACGTCTTTTTTTCCTCTGTACCTACTGATCAATCTTACTGACAGAGGCCAGGACCAAACTGAGGTCTAAGGTTTTCCTTCCTCAGAGGCAAGGGTGTGGCTCTACCTCTACTGCCACAGAATTTGTATGTTCCATTCTACTAACTGTAACTTCACTTTGTTTTAAATCATTCCCTACTCACTCTTAGACCTTTTATCCAGAAGGTTCCGATGCATCCAGAAGGTTAGATAGCATTGTTATAACACTTATAGAGACCATTTGTCCTATACTTGGCCTGCATGGGCCACTCAGCAAGCAATGTACTCAACCAAGTGACCATTTTCTTGTGGGGGATGTCAACCCCACAGGAGAGCCAAATAGTAACTCCAGAAATAAGTTTTTATTGTTTAGGCCCTTTTTTTATCTGGTGGCTACCTTGAGGGTGTGCCAATCAGACTTTGCTGAGGCTGCCATTAACAGAAAGAAAGAAGCATTGTGTCCAGGAATGATCAGGATAGAACCTCAAATTTTTAAAACAGATCTGGATAACCCCATACCCGTTTCCTTTCAGTTATTACCCAGGAAAAGGCTGAGAGAAGATTATTCCTTTCTGGGGACAGTCACCTTCAGTGAACAAACTGTCTTGCAAAAGTGGGTAAACCAGTGGGAGGAAAGAGTTTTTTGAGAAGGATGTTCCAACATGCTTCGATACAGGATGCTTGTGGATGATGAGGAGTGTGAAAAGTCCATCAAATATGTTGACAACCAGGCCATTGTTTAGTGGCTTTTGTAATAAAGCCATGCATTTTTAGATTCCAGATGGACTAAAAAGCCGAAGACACGTCATACACTAATTTCAGTGGCCACAATGGTGTGACCTGAGTTGGCCGATGGACTGGACAATAACACCAGAAACTGTGAAAATGTCAGTGGAAGAGAGAAACCACTGATAGACCAAAGAGGGGGTAAAAGGTCCAGTGTAGTCACTCTGCCAGGAGTGAATAGAGTCCATTCTACGTGCAGTATGGCTTCTTTCACCTTGAGACAAACAGATCAACTTCTCATGAAAGTTACACACCTGACATGTAAGAGTAGCCTCAGCATCAAGAAATGTATCCTTTACTTTTTGCTCAATCTGTGAGGTAATGATGGATGTGTTGCCATGTCTGGTAATACTATCTATCTAGACAAAAATGATGACAGTCTGAATGGTACAGGCTTGATCAGCAGCTTGATTCCAATTGGCTTCATAAAAGAACAGGGTCTTACTGTGGGCTTCTACATGAGTGACTCAGATGGTTACATCAACAGCCACAATTTATTTCCACAGTTCATGGCCCCAAAGAGGAGCTGACCAAACAGCTAGGCCAGTGCCATAAGAATATCCTCGAGTTCTTCCCATAGAGGATAGTGATCATGTCCACTTTTGGTTCTGAATTGATTGCAGTGAAGTTGAAGTACCATGGCAGCCCATGGGACACCATTTGGTTTCAGATTAACTGAGCCATCAATGAACCAGGTTCAGTCATCTGGGGAAATCTCTGTGCATTAAGCATCCCACTGAACTAATGGCTTTGCTTTAGGTAGTGTAGTGGGGAATAAAGTTTCCCCCAGAAGTTTAGCTGCCATTTCTTCATACAAACGCAAGATCCTGTTGGGGCAAGACTGACAATGTTTTGGAATACATTTCCGTTGGACGAGTGAGGCTCTTGTGCCTTTCACACCTTGTTAGTTGCTGATTTCAGGCTGACCCACCCCAAAATGGGATTATCAAGCTGGAGAGTTATATAAGGTCTTTACGGGTCAGGCATGTAGTGTCAATAAGAGTCCAATAGAAAGCTAATTGATATTTCCAAAAGGGATATACCCAGTAGCCATGTCAGGGAAGTGATGAATCCCAAACCACAGATGTACTTCCAGGTGGAAGCTTTTAGTAAAGGTTCCCTTTTCCAGAGACTCCAATAGGCAAAATCATCAGTCGCAGAGACTTGTAGCTGGAAGAGGTCATTATGGTTTGGGGGCCCTACTTGGAATGGGCCAGAGAGATGGTTAGTCAGCAATTTACTTATTACACTAGCATTTCTCTACATGTTGCTCTTCCAGTATAGGAGAATCCCTTCTAACACTAATTGAACAGGGAAATACAAGTAGATAACACATAAATTTCTGCTGTAGTTTCAAATATAAAAGTAACAATAATAGTACATTTAATTAGTCCAAAGGGCCCCACCCATAAAGTCACATTCGCTTTCCTTTATTACTGTGGGTTCTCTATAACTCTTATCAGTAGATTCACGGTGTTTCCATCCCTCATGGAACTGATGGGATGTTAAATTGGGCACCTGTATCCAACAGAACCATAGAAGTTTGAATTCATTTCCCTGGAATTCCTCAGCACACTCAAACAGGTATATCTAGCCATTAGAGACAAAGGGACCTAAGCCACACCCCTAATCACACCTTCTCTTAAAGCAGCTTAGACTGGAGGGAGACAATGGCTTTGTGCCAATAAATAAGTCTTTGCATTACATTCAGGTTTGAGTGTTGTGGCTTGTGACTCAGTCAATGCATTTTTGATACTTTATATCAGAAAATGAGATCATCATGGCTGACAACACCCATTTCAGCTTTGGCTGTCTCTTGACTCGCAGGAAGGACACAGTGTTTTCCTCTGGGGCTCTGAGGTTTGTATCCTTTGCCTGATTTAGGATTGACTCTTCCAGTGGCACCTTTTGTTTGTTTGTTTTCAAGAAATCCATATTAACCCAAGGTGTTACCTCTTTCTGTGGCATTGTAACATCTTTTAAACTTCACTTGGTTTTAACCTAAGACAGGAGTGTCTAGCCTTTAGGGGGCCACATTAGAAGAATTGTCCTGGGCCACACATGAAATATACTAACACTAGCAATAGCTGATGACCCAAAAAAAAAAAAAAAAAAAAAAAAAGCAAAAACACTCATAACATTTTAAGAAAGTTTACAAAGGAGACGTAGTAAATGTGTTGGGCCAACATTCAAAGCCATCCTGGGCTGCACACAGCCTTGGGCTATGGGTTGGACAAGTTTGACCTAAGATCTAGGAAAGTTTTCCTGGGTGGTGGCGCTAATTACAAAAATCTATCTAGATTCTTTTGGGAAAGTTTCTCATTCTCGAGTGAGTCACTTTCATCAGCATTGTAAATCCAATCCAGGGCTGTACAAGCTGATACAGTACTCAGTACCTCATCTTGGTTTCCCGTGGGAGTTTTTCCAGCCCATGGCATGCTATGTGGTTGAGGTCATTGAGTTTAAAAAGCTAGGAATGGATTGGATAAATTCAGTAGCTCATCAATTTCTAGATCTCCTGTCCTCCAACATAGAGGAATAGCAGGGTAAGTGGGGTATTATCCCTCAGCTCAGCAGATTGAGTTTAGGTACAGTCTGGACTCACAGTCAGATACCAGGTATTTACAAGAGAGTTGATCTCTGAGTGCATCTATTGTGAGGCAGGAAAGAAGAAGAAGAAATTTGTTGGAGGAACTGAGCTTAGAAGCCAGAAAGAGCAGATGTAAAGGGACAGAATCTGGAATCAAAGGTCAAAAACTTAAAGGGAACTAGATATATGTGGATGCAGATTGGGAAGAAGCTAGAGTATCAGGGCACATTACATTGTCCTTATGGGCCAGTGGGTGTCAGATTATCTTGGAGGAACATGTTATGATAATCACCTCTCATTTGGTCTTCTGAGTTAGAGTCTTAACTGGTTTCTCTGACTCCAGGCTCCCCCTGGCAATTTTTCCTGCTTGTGGCTGCCAGAGTTCCATTTACAAAATATAAATCTGATTGATTATGTCAGTACATTGCTTGAAA
Organism: Cacajao melanocephalus; assembly: GCA_963573385.1. Classification (NCBI taxonomy): domain Eukaryota; kingdom Metazoa; phylum Chordata; class Mammalia; order Primates; family Pitheciidae; genus Cacajao; species Cacajao melanocephalus. The sequence goes on from CAUYLG010041898.1 coordinate 15,658, forward strand.
CCCCTTCTTTGGCCTCTCATTGCACAAATGACAGTCTCACCTCCTTAGCATTCCATTTAATGTCCTTCACAAGTTGAACACAGTTTGCTTTGCAACCTCATCCCTGTGTCTTCCCAACATGTACCCAGTGTTCTAGCCACATAGAATTACGTGTTTTTTTTTTCCAGATACACTATGCTCTTCTTTATTTCCTTGCCTGGAATGACCTTGTCTTTCTCTACTGGGAAAACTACTAGGTTCAGCTCAGCTCTCTCCCCCTTTAAATGTCTCTCTAATCTACAGGCTGTGATCCCATAGTATCACATTCACATTGACTATGAGGTTGTGTTGGTGCAATGCCTGTATCTGTGCTGTCCACCAGACTGTGACCTTCCTGAGAGGACTTGTCTTATTCATTATGATAGCTCCTTTACCTATTTCAAACCTTGGCATACAGTAGGCATTTATTCAACAGCTGTTGAATGCATTAATATCTTAATGATACAACAAATTGTTTCTTTGAAGCAGTAAGTACTTAATTTTATCATGCTAAAAATCAGATGAGGGCCCAAGTGACTAGATTATTGTGAATAATAACACCACTTCACCAAGTATAATATTAATGATTTTGTATTAGATAGCCATTTTTATCTCCAAAGCAATCAGAGATAACTACTATAATTAAGCACTCTAATCTTTAAGGCTATTAAGTGTGAAATTAAGCTGAAGTCATCCAAGGGACAGCAGGTAAACACTATTTTATGTAATTAATATTTGTTTGTGGTTTTTCTAAAGAGACATATGGGTTATACATATACTCAACACATTTTTTATTTTCTGTAATACTCTTACTTGGTCCCAAAGTAGCACATCCTCTCCACACTCCCTCGTTCCCACCCCAAACTCCAAAGGTTTTCTTCACCTATTGCCTAGAAAACAAATATCCAAAGGAAATACATATTTTGTATCAGGTTACCTAAAAATTCAAAAGATGCTATGGAAACACTATTTGAAATTGTTTTCTGAAGGCAACTCTGGAAAACATACTTATTGAGCCTTTGGTAGTGTCTTGGATCTCCAGAGAGTACATAGGTTTTTTTGTTGTGGTTTTTTGTTTTGTTTTTCGAGACAGAGTCACCCTTTGTCACCCAGGCTGCAATGCAGTGGCATGATCTCAACTCACTGTAACCTCTGCCTTCCACGTTCAAGTGATTCTTCTGCCTCAGCCTCCTGAGTAGCTGGAATTACAGGTGTGTGCCACCACATCCGGCTAATTTCTGTATTTTTAGTAAAGATGAGGTTTTGCCATATTGGCCAGGCTGGTCTTGAACTCCTGACCTCAAGTGATCCACACGCCTCAGCCTCCCAAAGCATTGAGGTTACAAGCATGAGCCCCCACAACTGGCCTAGAGTACACAGGTTTTATTCAACCTGAAGGGCAACTGACATAACCATTTTCTGGAAAAGCACTGTAAATGGGTGACCTCATAACCTTGGAGGAACAGGCTGGTTCCTCAGTAACTTGGGCATTGTGTAGCCATTTTATAAAAATCCTTGACTCTGCCAGTGATCCTTGTCTTCATGATAACTATTATTGAAGTGGAATTAAGAAAAAAGTAGCATCCCCAAACAATCCTTCTGGTGTAACACATTGGTTTCCTGACATTAAACTACAAGTATAGGTAGGAAGCAAACCAAGCATGTGCATCCCTTACACTGATGTTATGCAGCAATGCCCATTCTTCCACTAGTGAAGTTTTATCAAACATATATTTTAGAGTAGTAATAATCCTTCACTGTATAAGGAAAACATCACTGATCAATCACAACAGTTTTCCCACTGGGCATGGGAAAGCCAGCTATTAACAAGCAATCAGAATTAGTGTTTGAGAAAATATCTATTTTCCAATTTTACTTCAGTGCATAAGGATACACTCTCAAATAAGAAAGTCTTACTTGTAATAAGGCAACCCAACAAATATTCACTGGGTATTACAATGTGTATTATATGTGGGCTTATTCCATATCCATTCCAACCCTCTTTCAACTTACCTTCTTCCACTATAATGGGGGAAGCTAAAATTTACACTTCTGGCTGGGTGTGGTGGCTCATGCCTATAATCCCAGCACTTTGGGAGCCCAAGGCAGGCAGATCACTTGAGGCCAGGAGTTTGAGACCAGCATGGCCAATGTGGTGAAAACTCATCTCTACTAAAAATACAAAAATTAGCCAGGTGTGCTGGCACATGCCTGTAATCCCAGCTACTTGAAGACTGAGACAGGAGAATCGCTTGAACCCAGGAGGTGGAGGTTACAGTGAGCTGAGATTGTGCCACTGCACTCCAGCCCGAGTGACAGAGCGGGACTCTGTCTTCAAAAAAAAAAAAAAAATCCAAACAAGATTGTATTTCCACACTCCCTTGCAATTACAGTGCACTCATGTGACCTAGATGCCACCCATCAGATGTCCCTGAGGGAGACCTGAATACTAAAATGACAAACTTTAAGCTATGGCCTCAGATAGAGAATAGACCTCCTAACAAGCACCATGGAGTTAGAAGCTGGTTCTTCTGAAACCACTGTGATGGTAGTTGCAGTGTTTGTATTTAAGCATGCCCAGGGCTAAGTTTTGGTCTGCAGCTGCAGTGGTTTTATTAGAGAACTTCATGATGTGAACTGAGCATTTTTCTCTCTATGTTGTTCCTGATTACACGGTATCCACATCTGATTCTCTTGCATTCCAGATTTGTGAGCTACCAAAAATCCTTTCTGTTTCAATAAACTAGTGTCTTCTGTTGTTGCTAATCAAGAATTCTACATGTGTTATTCATGTGCCAATCACATATTCCCTGCTTGTTAGTGTATTCTAGAAAGAGAGACAGTAAACAAAAATAAAATTTAAAACATTGCAGTTGTGGCATTAAAATGGAAAAAGCATAGGGAGCTATGGAAGATAATGCCTTTTGCAGCTGTGGACTTCTCCTGTTCTCCCACCCCAATACTTAGTATCCATTTGCGAATGAAGACTAGAGGGAGAAACAATGAGTACCTTAGCTTGGTATGGACATTGCTGCTCTCGTCTTTTCTGAAAATATAAACAAGAGTTTTATTTATTTATATTTTTCTATATTTATTTATTTGAGTTTATATACATATATATATATATTTGTATTTAGGTTCTGGGGTACATGTGCAGAACGTGCAGGATTGTTGCATAGGTACATACATGGCAATGTGGTTTGATGCCTCCATCCCCCCATCACCTATGTATGGCATTTCTCCCCATGTTATCCCTCCCCAACCTCCCTACCCACCACGCCCCTCCCCTGGACCCCCCCAACTGACCCCAGTGTATGATGCTCTCCTCCCTGTGTCCATGTGTTCTCATTGTTCAACACCCACCTATGAGTGAGAACATGAGGTGTTTGATTTTCTGTTCTTCTGTCAGTTTGCTGAGAATGGTGATTTCCAGATTCATCCATGTCCCTACAAAGGACATGAACTCATCGTTTTTATGGCTGCATAGTATTCCATGCTGTATATGTGCCACATTTTCCTAGTCCAGTCTATCATCGATGGGCATTTAGGTTGGTTCCAAGTCTTTGCTATTGTCAACAGTGCCGCAATGAATATATGTGTGCGTGTGTCCTTATAATAGAACTATTTATAATTCTTTGGATATATACCCAGTAATGGGATTGCTGGGTCAAATGGAATTTCTATTTCTAGGTCCCTGAGGAATCGCCACACTGTCTTCCACAATGGTTGAACTAGTTTACACTCCCACCAACAGTGTAAAAGTGTTCCTATTTCTCCACATCCTCTCCAGCATCTGTTGTCTCCCGATTTTTTAATGACCGCCATTCTAACTGGTATGAGATGGTATCTCAATGTAGTTTTGATTTGAAGCCAGTTCTTTAAGGAAAAAGTACAAGATATATGGAAAGGGGGAGGTGAGTGAAAGTGTGTGGAAAAGACAGTTCCAGGAGGAGCCAATGTGGGGCGTGAAGTGGGGAGGCACAGATCCCTTGGCATGGACTGCATGCTCCTAAGTGAGTGAGGACTAATTCACTAGGGGCTGACCACATACAGATAAGAGGGGCCGCATCACAGCCACAGCTGACTGTGGTGGGAGTAAGGAACCCTCCTAGCTAAGGGGCAGTCTGAAAACTCCCATGACAGTAGACAGTGATCAGTCCAGAGTGAAAGGTCAGAGAGAGTGTGTGCCACGTGGGAGGATGTGGGGAAAGGAATCGAAACCCACACCAGTGCATGTTAAAGAACTTTAAGAAAGGTTTCTCAGGAGTCTCTGGGGTTAAGTTGTCTCCAGAGAAGTTAAGGACTCTGTGTGAGTTAGAATGGCCCACTTTTGGAGTTGGATGGCTGGCCGAGGGAACCATAGACAAAGAAACTATTGGCTGAGTGTTGAGGGTGGTTAGTGGAACTGGAGGACAGCCAAGGCATCCAGATCAGTTTCCATACACTGATTCATGGTTGAACGAATCAGACATGCCCTAAGGGTTGCAACCTTGTCTAGCTGCTTACTGCGAGGCATGGGCAGGACCAAAGGAGATCAAGGAACCCACTGACCCCAAGGCCATAAAGGAAGAGAAGAAAGAACAACAGGTACCAGAGAAACCAGTTTTGCAGACTTCTCCAGAGGAGAGGGAGGTTCCACCCCTTTACACTCCAATATAGCCATCCTTAGCACCTCCAAGGCAAGGAGGAAAGCAAGGTGCAGGGGCCATGCAAGGCCAAGCTTGGATGCAGGAACTCAAGAAGAGTCACAGAAGGGAGCAAGAGCTCAATGTCTCCCCCTCACAAAATGAAAGGGGAAAAGGAAAAAGAGGACAATGCAGCCAGCCATCTCCGATCTGGTCGCACTTGGGCTTTACAAATGCCTCTCTGCGAAACGCAGGCACCAGCCTACCTAGATGAGCAGGGACACGTTTGTGGTGGGCAGAGAATTTTTATCCATCAACCTTTCTCCACTACTTACCTTCTAAACAGGAAACAGCACACTCCCTCCTTCATGGAGAAGCCCCAGGCACTTATTGATATGACACAGTCTATCTTTGCTATTCACAATCCCAGCTGGCCAGATTGCTGGGAGCTACCGCTAACATTGTTTAATACAGGAGCACGCAAAAGAATCAACCAAGCCGCGCTTTTGTGGTTAGAAGATAATGCACCAGCAGGAGCTAATGATGCCCTGTAAAACGCAGTACAGCGTTTCCCTCACAAGTAGATTCAAAGTGGGACCCCATTGAAGAGGAAGGGCTGCAGAACTTACAAACATAGAGCTGCACTTTTAAACAGGATGAAGGCAGGATGGTGGGTGGGAGGAAGATAATAAATATTGGAAGAGTCTCAGAAGTCTGCCAAAAGCCAGATGAAAGTCCAAGTGAATTTTATGAGAGGCTCTGTGAGGCATATTGGCTTTATAGCCCATTTGACCCAGAGGCCCCTGCCAACCAATGTATGGTAAATGCAGCTTTCATCAGCCAGGCACACTCTACTTTGCTAATTCCTTCCAAGGCAGTACGGTTCACTGTTTTAGACTTAAAGGATGCTTTCTTCTGCCTCCTCCTCACGTCAGTCAGTCAACCCCTTTTGCCTTCCAATGGGGGAATCTCCAGTACACTTGGACCAGGCTTCCCCAAGGGTCAAAAACTCCCCCACCATTTTCAGTGAGGCCTTGGCTTCAGACCTCAGTGCTTATACCCACCAAATGAGGACTGTGTCCTTCTGTACTATGTGGACGACCTCCTCCCAGCAGCACCCACTATAGAATATTGCCATAAAGAAACCCAAGACCTCCTCTACCTCCTGTGGAAGGCAGGGTATCAAGTATCCAGGGAAAAAAAGCCTAGATTTGCTGCGAAGTGGTCACATACTTGGGGTTTGTTATAAGCCACAGACAATGTATGCTAGGGAGTGTACTCAAAGAAGGTGTCTGTAGAATTCTAACCCCAACCTCTCAGCGGCAAGTCAGAGAGTTCTTGGGGGCAGCAAGGTTCTGCCGCATTTGGATTCCAAATTTCTCACTCATGGCAAAACCATTATATGAAGCCACAAAAGAGGGGGAAAAGAAATGCTTCATCTGGGGACCAGAGCAACAGAAAGCATTCAATGCAATCAAAAAGGCTCTAGCTGGGGCTCCTGTTTTAGGACTGCCAGACATAACTAAACCCTTTTTCCTGTATGTTCATGAGCAGAGGGGATGGTCATCGGGGTTTTAACCCACATCTTAGGATCATGGCATTGCCCAGTCGCCTACCTATCTAAGCAACTTGACTCAGTAGCCCGGGGATGGCCACCCCGCTTCAAGGCTCTTGACGCTACAGCCATGTGCATACAGGAAGCTGATAAATTAACTCTGGGACAGCAGTTAACTGTGCAGGTGCCACACTCTGTCTTATCATTAATGGATCAAAGGGGGCACCATTGGCTGTCAAATCCCAGAATGATCCAGTACCAAGGACTTTTATGAGAAAACTCCCATAAAACCTTAGAAACTGTAAACACTCCTAACCCTGCTACCCTGCTCTCGCTGGAGCCAGGAGCTCCCTTACATGACTGTATAGAGATCGTAGATGAAGTATTTTCAAGCAGAAACGATCTTACGGATCGGCCCCTCCAGGACCCAGATGTTGAATACTTTACAGATGACAGCAGTTTTGTAACAGAAGGAGTTAGATGGGCAGGAGATGCAGTTGTGACCATGGACTCAGTAGTGGATGCCCAGAGTCTGCCAATGGGAACGTCAGCCCACCGAGCAGAACTTAGAGCCTCAACGAGGGCACTGTTGTTAGCTACAGGGAAAAGAGCCAACATATACATTGATTCCAGGTATGCTTTTGCTACACTGCATGTATATGGGAGCATACACAAAGAGAGAGGACTCCTAACTGCCCGAGGGACTAGTGTGAAATATCCAGAGGAAATCCTACAGCTTTTAGATGCAATATGGAAACCTAAGGAAATAACTGTTATACATTACTGAGGCTATCAAAAAGGTGGGACCCTAGAGGCAAGAGGAAACAGGAAAGCAGATACAGAAGCTAGGCGAGCAGCGATGAATACCCCGCCTTCCAGCACAGCAGCTAGGAAGGCAGCCTGTGCCGTGCCTCCCCTCCCAGAACCCCTGCCTAAGGAGAAGCCAAATTACTCCCCAAGTGAGAGAGCCTGGTTTGCTCAGGAGAATGGAGCCTGTACTAAGAAAGGCTGGTGGAGGTTCTCAGATGGAAGATTAGCTCTTCCTGAAGTAATAGTCCCCAAGTTTGTAAAGCAGTTCCACCAAGGAACTCCCATGGGAAAAACAGCACTGGAAACACTCGTGGGGCACAACTTTTATGTGCCAGGGCTCACTGTCATTGCCCAACCCGTCTGCGAACAATGCTTAACCTGTAATCAAAAGAGCCTCCGGCAGGGGCCAACCCAGGAATTCAAGGAACAGGGGCAGTACCTTGTGAAAACTTGTTGGTAGATTTCACAGAGGTGCCCCGAGCAGGTGGTTATCACTATATGCTGATGTGTGTTTGTACTTACTCAGGCTGGGTGGAAGCTTTCCCCACTAGGACAGGAAAGGCATGAGAAGTGACTAGAATATTATTAAAGGACATTATCCCCAGATTTGGGCTGCCTTCAACCATAGGATCAGATGATGGCCCAGCATTTGTGGCTGAAATTGTCCAGGACTTAACACAGTTGTTAAAAATACACTGGAAATTGCATACTGCCTACCGCCCACAAAGTTCTGGAAAGGTTGGGCGGGTGAATCGAATGCTCAAACAACTACTGAAGAAATTTGGTCAGGAAACACACCTGCGACGGGATCAGGTCTTACCCACGGCTCTCCTCCGAGTCAGGCGTACACCCACTACATTAACCCGGTATTCACCCCATAAAATCTTGTTCAGTCGGCCACCACCAATCATTACCCAAATTAAGGGGAACATAAAAGAGCTAGGAGAAATAAATCTAAGAAAACAAATGCAAGCCTTAGGTGTGGCTATGCAAGAAATACGAGGCTAAGTCCAAGAAAAATTACCCGTCAGCCTAACAGACCCAGTTCACCCTTTCAAACCAGGAGACTCAGTTTGGGTTAAAAAGTAGAACCCAACTACCTTAGGACCAACTTGGGATGGGCCCCATATTGTAATTTTGTCCAGCCCAACTGCTGTTAAAGTTGCAGGCATCGTGCTCTGGATTCGTCATAGCCGGTCAAAACCCACAGCCAGGCAGGAAAAGTGGACTAGTGAGCAAGATCCTGGAAAAAAGTGGACTAGTGAGTGAGACCCAACCAAGCTGATCTGAAACGGGATCAAACTGCTAACAGTGACAGCAGCCCTGTTTAATCGCACTCCCGGAGGCTGACTCGTCTATGCATGGCTGAAGCTTGAGGAGTCGTCAAAAGTAAATGTGGACGGAAATCTTAACTGCTATCTTAGTACTGCTGACTGTCCTATTACTATGCTGCCATTTCTGTTCTCTTTCCTACCAGGGAAAGATTGAGGTTGCCCATGCTTAGTATAACATTCTATGCCTTGCTCTCGTTTGCCTAGACCCTAGAACTGGGCAAAAAGATGGAGACTCTGCAGAACCTTGTTCCGCTTGCTTACATAAGACATGGGTAGGGAATACTGAAGTTAAAACTTTAAAAAACAATTTTTTTTTCAGGTATGTCTTAGAAGCATGAAAACGGAAAAAAAAATTCTTTCTTTTTTTGAGACAGAGTCTCACTCTGTCGCCCAGGCTGGAGTGCAGTGGCACAATCTCAGCTCACTGCAATCTCCACCTCCCAGGTTCAAGCGTTTCTCCTGTCTCAGCCTCCCAAATAGGTGGGATTACAGGCACCTGCCACCACACCGGCTAATTTTTGTGTTTTCAGTAGAGATGGGGTTTCACCATGTTGGCCAGGCTTGTCTTGAACTGCTGACTTCAAGTGATCCACCTGCCTCAGCCTCCTGAAGTGCTGGGATTACAGGCATGAGCCACCGTGCCCAGCCTAAAACTCTTTTATACTAGCTGTATTATGAGTGTACTGGCACTCACCCAGAGGTATATGTATACAACCACATATCACATACTCAGCATGTGATCCTGGAAATGAACAACCTTATGTGTGTTACGATCCCAAGTCCCCACCAGGGGCCTGGTTAGAAATCCGCATTGGGTCTGTTGAAGGAAAAATTTTAAATCACACTAAGATACCCCCTGGCCACATAGGGACCGTATCTCTAACTTTTGACAATTGTCAGCTTGCTAACGGGCTCATACCTGAAACTAGTCTCCTTCAAACCCTAGGATATGGACTCAGCTCTCATACATGAGCATGTGGTCCCCCATCTGCTCCACCAACCCTCCAGTAGGATGTCAGCTGCCTACTTGCTGGCAAGAGATAACTCAATCCCCAGATTACAAACCACTCACAGTCACCGAGTATCATGACACAATGCAATGCAAAGCACATACATGCAACTATGTTAATATAACTATCATGAATCCCAATTTTCCTGTGTAGGCTAACCATACCCCTTTATGGTTCTACCTTGATAAACCCAAAAACTGGGACTGCAGGGCATCCATATACATTATTAAACATACTATAGTCCAGCCAAGCCAACAGCAATTCCAAATCTTCAAGTCCTTTAATAAACAAATTAGTCAAGCAAACTCTGAACCTCTTTCACCAGCCAAGAATCTATTTGCCCAACTAGCAGAAAATATAGCTGGCAGTTTAGAGGTTTCATCCTGCTATGTGTGTGGGGGAACTAACACAGGGGGCCAATAGCCATGGGAAGCAAAAGAGATAATGCCACAGGACAATTTTACTAGCCCAGACACAGGGTCTGTAAGTTCGGGCCCTAGTGTCTGGTTAAGATCCCCCATAATTGGAAAACATTGTATAGCTCACATGGGAGAAACTTTTACTGATCCACCAGGAGAAACAACCTGCTTAGGGCAACAGTACTATGATGAGGACAGACGAGAAACCGTGTGGAGAAACGCTGAGGATGATTTACCCCCGCCTGACCTGAATCCTTTTTCTTGATTCCTCACTTTAAGCTCTGTATGGGATCAATTAGAGGCCCCAAATGAATGGAACACCCCTAATGGCCTCCACTGGATTTGTGGAACCCACACATATCAACAACACAGGCTAAGTGGAAAGGGGCCTGTGTATTAGGAACAATTAGACCATCCTTTTTCTTAATCCCACTAGAACAAAGAGAAGCATTAGGATATCCTGTCTACGATGAAAACAGTCAGAGTCAAGAGTTGTAAACCTAAAAAAAGATGTAGAGATAAGAGACTGGAAAGATGGCCCCCTGAAATAATCACAATGTTTTAGGGACCAGCCACGTGGGCACAGGATGGCTCTTGGGGTTACTGCACACCTATTGACATGATAAACCACATTATAAGATGACAAGCCATCCTGGAAATCGTAACCAATGAAACTGCCAGAGCATTAGATTTGCTGGCAATCCAGGCTACACAAATGAGAAATGCCATCTATAAATTAGTGTAGCATTGGATTATCGTCTGTCCCAGGAAGGAGGAGTATGTGGAAAGTTTAGCTTCTCAAATTGTTGCTTAGAAATTGACGACAATGGACAAGTGGTCGTGGAAATAACAGCTAGAATGCGAAAGCTAGCTCATGTTCCAGTACAAACTTGGAAGGGATGGTCACCAGACTCCCTTTTTGGAGGATGGTTTTCATGGTTTGGAGGGTTTAAAACTCTAACAGGGGAAGTAATAATCATATTAGGGGGATGTTTAATACTTCCCTCTCTCTTACCTTTCCTAATCAGAAGTATTCAGTCAACTATAGAAGCAGTTGTAGCCAAGCAAACCACTAGCCAACGCACAGCATTAACAAAATATCAACCTGTACCCCAGGAAGAAATAGAACGGTCCCAAAATGACATGTATAACAGTGGTGCTTGCTGTGGGCTTATACAAAAGTAGCCATCAGGTAAAACTTTACTGCTAGCAAATGTGCAAATGGATTAAACCTAAGCGATGCAAGTGTTATGCTCTGAGCCTGGAAAAGCCTTACTAACACCACCTTTCCAAGCAGGCAGCTCGACAAAGAAACAACTTAAAGGTAAGTGACAAGCCTATTCCTGAACTCGCAACACTCTGTGGGGCAGCCCCCAAGAGCCTTCCAAATGCACACCCCGGTTGGCCCCGGGCGGATGGCTGGTTAGCCAATGACAGGTAAGAGCCCTCAAGGGAGGGATGCTCTAAGACAGGCACAGCCACAAAGGGGCCACCGGGAGTTAAAGGTAAAAGCTCATTTCAGGCCCAATAGGGCAAAACAAGGTTTCCAAGAACCTAACTCAGGACCGTAAGCATATCATGCCATCAGCTAACACATGCCAGCCTGCCATCGCTCAATAAAAGCATAAAAGCACTCCCAGGAAAGGTTTTCTAATTGGCTCCACAATACACTCAACTGGGCCTTCCCTTTCAACATTCATCTATGAAAATATAAGCGTGCTTAAAATAAAATGGCACATAAGCTCATAGAAACAGCTAGCCAAAATTAACCTATCCCCCAATAGTAGTAATAAATACTCCAAGTAGCGGTGTTGCTTCCTATTAAAGTATTAATAACAAGCAACAAAGTGGGGAATGAAGAGGGAAATAATTTATAATTGCTGTACAATAAAGACAGTTAACTGTGTTGTTTTCAATTCAAAATAAAACCTAACCCCCAGCTTTGTCTAAAATTAAGCAACTCTCTGTAAAACCTGCCTTATCTATCCTCCTCACATTCTTAGCAAGTTCCCAGATATCTAAAAGTTCCTGTTTTTCTTACTGCCCACTGCAAGGTTACAGGGCAGATAACACCCGAAGAATGTACACTGTGTTTCTCAAGATGCTATTTTCAAATGTAACATCACAAGACATGTCACAGGTTGATGAACTGTTCTTTGTTCTTGGTTCTGTAAATTTACTTCCTGCTTCGTCATCCTGTACTCTAAAGGTGCAACTAAAAGACCCTCCAGTTTCTTGATACACGGCTCAGCCTTAGGTGCTAAACCGCTGAGCCGGTGGCCACCTTAATAAAATCCTCCTGCTTCCCCATCAGTCTCTCCAAGTCTCTGATTTACTGCTTCAGTGGAAAGACAGGCAGGTGTGAGCAAGCAAAGCTTTCTACTTCCTTTGGTGGGCACAGGGCTAATTCACAAGTAAACGGTTACATAAGGAAACACCTGCAGAGACCTGAGCCACTTGGCACGTACCTCCGATTAGTTGAAGTGATTTTTTATTTCCATTTGAAATTAGGAAATATTTCCTAACATACAGTTAAGCACAGAAAATAATGATACCCATGTACCCACCACCAAACATAGACAGATATTAACATGTTTGCCATCTTTGCTTGAGAGATTTTATTTTTCATTTTTTGTGACAGGGTCTTGCTCTGTCACCCAAGCTGGAGTGCAGTGGCTTGATCACGGCTCACTGCAGCCTTCGCCTCCTGGGCTCAAGTGATCCTGCCACCTCAGCCTCCTTAGTAGCTGGGACTACAGGTATGCGCCACCATCCCCGGCTACTTTTTTTTCTTTTTTTGTAGAAATGGGGGTTTTACTATGTTGCCCAGGCTAGTCTTGAACTCCTGGCCTCAAGCAATACTCCCGCCCCAGCCTCCCAAGTGCCAGGATTATAGGCATGAGCTACCACGCCTGGCCCAGAGGTCTTACTTTTAAGAAACAAACTGTTACAGATACAACTAGAGTCCTACATCTTTTCCTTTACCTTCCCTTCTCAGAGGTACCTACACTCCTGGAGTTAGTGCATGTTGTTCCTATTAATTAATTCCTATTAATGATTTATACTTTAACTACCTGTCTCCATATGTACGATCTAGCCTATTGCTTTGGGTGTTTGTCAGTTTTACGTAAATGATAGCAATGTGTCCATTTATCATTCTTTTTAAAATTTTTATTTATTTATTTGAGACAGAGTTTCGCTCTTGTCACCTAGGCTGGAGTGCAATGGCGCAATCTTGGCTCAGTAAAACCTCCGCCTCCCGGGTTCAAGCAATTCTCCTGCCTCAGCCTCCCAAGTAACTGGGATTATAGTACCCACAACCACACCCAGCTAATTTTTATATTTTTGGTAGAGATGAGTTTTCACCACGTTGGCCAGGCTGGTTTCAAACTCCTGACCTCAGGTGATCTACCCGTCTCGGCCTCGCAAAGTGCTGGGATTACAGGCATGAGTCACTACACCCAGTCCCATTTATCATTCTTTTAGTTGCTTAGTGTTTGAGACCCCCTCCTATGTAGGAAGCTGAGACCACTTCCACCATAAAGGCGAAAAGGCCAGCTGCCCGTTCACCCTTGCAATACGGGTAAGCATGTGACCTAGGTTCTGCCAGCCAGACCCACTTCCCCTAACTTGGCATGTAGCACTAGAGTTGCAGAGTCTGCACAAGGCAGAAGCAATTGTGGAAAGAGTTTCCAGGATAGCAGAGGCAATAGAATCAGAGGCATCTTCCCCTGTCCCTGCCCAGAGCTGGCAGGCGATGGCTGTGCCAGCCGAAGGCCTGGGGCTTGACTGCAGACATGGTTTAGTCTTGGATCTTGGTTCCTCAGCTCTCTCAGTGATTCTGTGAACTACCCAATATCTGGCCAGGTGCGGTGGCTCATGCCTGTAATCCCTGCACTTTGGGAGGCCGAGATGCATGGATCATGAGGTTGGGAGTTCAAGACCAGCCTGGCCAAGATGTGAAACCCCATCTCTACTAAAAATACAAAAATTAGCTGGGCACGGTGGCAGGTGCCTGTAATCTCAGCTACTTGGGAGGCTGAGGCGGGAGAATTGCTTGAACCCAGGCAGCTGGGGTTGCAATGAGCCAAGATTGCACCACTGCACTCCAGCCTAGGTGATAGAGTAAGACTCCATCTTAAAAAAACAAACAAAAAACTACCCCAAACCCTTCCAATGAATCCTTTTTCTGCTTAAAGTCAGGAGGATTTTCTGTTGCTTACAGTTAAGGATCTGGTTGAAAAGGGTGACACTTTTACAACTCGCTTTAATGTTTTATTTTAGAGACAGGATGGGCTAGGCATGGTAGCTTATACCTGTAATCCCAACACTTTGGGAGTTTGGATTGGAAGGAAGGATTCCTTGAGGCCAGCAATTCAAGACCAGTCTGGGCAACATAGTGAGACCCTCATCTCCAAAAAAAAAAATTAGCAGGCGTGGTGGCATATGCTATAGTCCCAGCTACTGGAGAGCTGAGGTGAGAGGATCACTTGAACCCAGGAGTTTGAGACCAGCTTGGGACACATAGTGAAACTTCATCTCTATAAAAAATTTTAAAATTTGCCAGTTACAGTGGCAGGCCTCTGTAGTCCCAGCTACTGGGGAGGTTGAGGTGGGAGGATCACTTGAGCCTGGGAGTTCAAGGCTGCAGTGAGCCATGATTGCACCACTGCACTCCAGCCTGGGTGACAGAGCAAGACCCTGTCTTTTTTTTCAGGTGAGGCTTAGCATCTTGTCATATGAAAGGTTACTGGGGACCAGGCACGGTGGCTCACACCTGTGATCCCAGCACTTTAGGAGGCAGAGGCAGGAGGATCACTTGAGCCCAGGAGTTCGAGGCCAGCCTAGGCCACATAGTGAGACTCTGTCTCAAAATAAAAAAGAAAAGAAAGGTTATTGAGAAGCTCCAAATAGAAGTCTCTGTGGCTGCTTCCTCTTGAGCTGGTCCATTTCCCCAGAGAGGAATTTTCCTGGAAGTCAGCATCTACTCACCCATGCTCTTTCCAGGCTGTTACCTCCCTCCATGCTCAACTGAGTTCGAGGTTGCCAAGGTCATCAAGTTGAGCATGTATATGGCACAGCCTTGCCAGAGAAGAGTCCAGTGTTCTGCTTGGAGCAGGGAGGGGCAGCTGCCTGGCTGCATGTGATGGAGTGGTTTCTGGAAGACTTTCAGCTACTCCTCTCTTTCAGCCCCATGCTAAGCCCCCACCCCCTTCAGAAGCACCTGCTGCCTCACCCAGGTTCTGCATTACAAACCCACTTCCTTTTGGCAGGCCTGGTCCGCTGCATACTCAGTGCCACCTTCTCCCTGCTGCTGACTCTGTCACCCTCCAGCCATCCCCTTTCCAGCATCTGAAATTCTGCCAGTGCTGTGTGCTCCTCTCTCCTGTCCTGTTCATTCTCTTTGTCTTTTTGGCTTTATACTTTTTTTTTTTTTTTTTTTTTTTTGGAGATGGAGTCTCGCTCTGTTGCCCAGGCTGGAGTGCAGTGGCACAATCTTGGCTCACTGCAACCTCTGACCCCCAGGTTCAAGCAATTCTCCTGCCTCAGCCTCCCAACTAGCTGGGACTACAGGCACGAGACACCACACCCAGCTAATTTTTGTATTTTTCATAGAGATGGGGTTTCACCATGTTGGCCAAGATGGTCTCAATCTCTTGACCTTGTGATCTACCCACCTCGGCCTCCCAAAGTGCTGGGATTACAGGCGTGAGCCACCACACCCGGCTAGCTTTATACTTCTTAAATTCCTTTACTGTCTTTTCAGAGGAAAGGGGCTTCCATGGGGACAAGAGTATATGTTAGGGCCACCATTTTAATTTTTATTTATTATTTATTTATTTTGAGTTGGAGTCTCACTTTTGTCGCCCAGGCTGGAGTGCAATGGTGTGATCTCAGCTCACGGCAACCTCTGCCTCTTGGGTTCAAGCAATTCTCCTGCCTCAGCCTCCTGAGTAGCTGGGACTGCAGGTGCACGCCACCATGCCAGGCTAATTTTTGTATTTTTAGTAGAGATGGGGTTTTACCATGTTGGCCAGGCTGGTCTTGAACTCCTGACCTCAGGTGATTCGCCCACCTCAGCCTCCCAAAGTGCTGGGATTACAGGTGTAAGCCACAAGCACCCAGTCTGGTCCTTCATTTTTAAACAGACACCATGTAGGTATTTAGTTTAGAATGTACTTTGTGTGGTGAAAGGTAAGGATCTAATATTAGCTTTTTCAGTACCACATACTGCTTAGTCCATTCTTTCCTTCATGGTTTGTTATGCCACCTCTGTCAGAGCCAAACTCCTGCACATGTTGGATTACTTTCTAGGCTCCAATTCCGTTCTATTAGGATGGATACACAGAGAGACAGACAAAGACACACAGATATCCATGTGCCAAGACCATAGTTTTACTCATGATAGCTGGTGATGAAGCTTATTCTTATTCTTCTTCGAAATTGTTTTTGTTGGGTCTGCCTGCAGTGGCTCATGCCTATAATCCCAGCACTTTGGGAGGCTGAGGTCGGTGATCACCTGAGGTCAGGAGTTCGAGACCAGCCTGGCCAATATGGTGAAACCCTGTCTCTACCAAAAATACACAAATAGCCCGGCGTGGTGGCCCATGCTTGTAATCCCAGCTACTTGGGAGGCTGAGGCACAAGAATCACTTGAACTTGGGAGGCAGAGGTAACAGCGAGCCAAGATCGCACCACTGCACTCCAGCTTGGGCGACAGAGCAAGACCCTGTCTCAAAAAAAAATTTTTTTTTGTTGGACTTCTGGTTTGCCTATGGTAGAACAAAATTAGCATTTTCCTCCCTCCTCTCAAAAATCACAAGAAGTAACGTGGAGAATGAGATACAGAAACATAAATTCCATTTCCACTGAACCTAGGAGCTACCCAGGGATCCTGAGTACCAAAATAGGTAAGCGTGCTGAAAGCAGCGGGAATCCAGAGAGGGACAGAGACCACAGAGGATGCCTGTGGCTGCAGATAGATAGAGCAGCAGCGGCTGCAGAAGCAAATACTTGAATAGCATTTGCAATGACACGGAGGCTCAGAAAGATGACATGACTGTGCACAGTCACACAGTTAGTTAACAGGTGACACAGGTAGAATTCAAACCCAGGCCATCTGGCCCCAGAGTCTGTGTCCACGACCTCTCTACCTGGTTTCCCATCCCCCTACACACACCCCAAATGTGAGAAGCAGCAAAGTACATGCCTTGAGGGAGAGGAGCACACCCTAGTGTACAAAAATAAAATCTTGTTTGCAGCAGCTGGAGCAGATCAGCAGCAGCTGCAAGAGCACCCCTGGGTCTGCTTTGCTCCCAAGGAACAAAGAAAAAGCAGCCAATTGAGGAATCACGCAGGCAAGCAATATGGGATGGAATAAAGATGGCTGCAATTCCTTTGCCACCCCTTCCATGAAGAAGTGGAGTCTGTTTCCCCTCCCCTTGAATCTGGACAGGCTATGTGATGTTTTGACCAACAGAAGGCGTCAGAAGTGATGCTCTATGACTTTCAAGGTTGGTCTCCAGGACATTGGCAGCTTCCACTTTCAATACTTGAAACACTCCCTCTTGGAACGCAGTTGTCATGCTGTAAGGAAGCCCACGATGGCACAAGGAAAAGCCTAGAACTGCAGCCCCAGCTAACAGTCAGCACCAACTACCAGCTGTACGAGTGGGACCATGTTCGAAATTTCAGCCCGTCCAGTAGAGCTTCTGGGCGGCTGCAATTCCAGCCACTATCATGTGGGGGCAGAGTTGAGTCATACCCACCAAGCCCTGCCTAAAATACAGAATTTTTATTTAAATGGTTGCTCTGTCTTAAACCACTATGTTTTGGGGTGATTTGACATGCAGCAATAAATAACTGAAACACCATATTTGCAGAAATCAGACTGTGCGATGGGAGAAGAGTAGCTTTACATTGTCAATTTTGCTAATCTTTTTAAAATCCAATTCTTGGTTTCTTGATCTATTTACTCTATTGTTTTTCTATTATCTATTTTATTTATTTCCACTCTAATTTTTATTATCTTATTCTCTCTATTTGCTTTTGGTTTAGTTTGATCTTTTTTTTTTCTAGTTTCTTAAGATGGAAGCTTAAGTTACTGATTAATAAATAACTTTTCTTTTTTTTTCAGAGACAGGATCTCACTATGTTGCCCAGGCTGGAGTACAGTGCCTATTCACAGGCATGATCATAACACATATAGCCTCAGACTCCTGGGCTCAAGTGATCCTCCTGCTTCAGCCTCCTGGGCAGCTGGGACTACAAGTGTACACTACTACTCCTGCTCTCTTTTTTTTTTTTTTTTTTTTTGAGACAGAGTTTTGCTCTTGTTGCCCAGGCTGGAGTGCAATGGCGTGATCTCGGCTCACTGTAAACTCCACCTCCCAGATTCAAGCGATTCTCCTGCCTCAGCCTCCCAAATAGCAGGGATTACAGGTGCCCGCCACCATGCCTGGCTAATTTTTTTGTATTTTTAGTAGAGACATGGTTTCATCATGTGGGCCAGGATGGTCTTGAACTCCTGACCTCAGGTGATCTGCCTGCCTCGGCCTCCCAAAGTGCTGGGATTACAGGTGTGATCCACCGCGCCCAGCCAGATCTTTTAAAAAAATATTTTCAGAGTCAAGTTCTCACTCCATCACCTGGACTGAGGTACAGTGGCACGATCATAGGACCCTGCAGCCTCAAACTGCTGGATCAAGTGATCCTCCTGCCTCAGATGCCTGCGTAGCTGGGATTAGAGGTGTGCACCACCATGCCTGGCTAATTTTTTTTAATTTTTTTTGTGGAGATGATATATGTTTATCTGGGAATGTCTTAATTTCTCCATCTTCCCTCTGCCCTCTGGCTGCCATAGATTCTGATGGGAAATTACCTGTGATTCTCATTGAAGATCATTGTATGCAATGAGTTGCTTCTCTTTTGCTACTTTCAAAATTGTTGTTGTTGTTTGGTTTTTGAGACAGAGTCTTGCTCTGTCACCCAGGCTGGAGTACAGTGGCATGATCTCAGCTCATTGCAACCTCTGACTCCCAGGTTCAAGCAATCCTCCTGCCTCAGCCTCCTGAGTAGCTGGGACTACAGACACCCACCACCATACCTGGCTAATTTTTGTATTTTTACTAGAGACAGGATCTCATTATATTGCCCAGGCTGGTCTTGAACTCCTGACCTCAGGTGGTCCACCGGCCTTGGCCTCCCAAAGTGCTGGGATTACAGGTGTAAGCCACTGCAACCAGCCATCAAAATTCTCTTTGGCTTTCAATCATTTGATTATAATGTGTCTAGGTGTGAATGTCTTTGAGTTTATTCTGCTTGAAGTAAACTATTAGTGTTTTTAATAAAATGTGAGACACGGCTGGGCACGGTGGCTCATGCATGTAATCCCAGCACTTTGGGAGGCCGAGGCAGGCGGATCATGAGGTCAGGAGAGCGAGACCATCCTGGCTATGGTGAAACCCCGTCTCTACTGAAATACAAAATATTAGCCAGGTGTGGTGGCG